>JAJQKJ010002127.1:0-146952 GCA_029574335.1 Rana kukunoris
TAGAGGCCATATTGTTGATAAGGATTTTTTGTGATTGACAAGACACTGGGGCAATGCTATTGCCCAGACTCATTCACTGCATTTCGTATGGACACTCCAAAATGTTTATGTATTGGTACTTAATTTACAGAAATGGCTGAAAGACAGTGAGGTATTTAAGCCTGGGGGATAGGTGGCCCTTTGATCAAAGATCCAGCGTGCCTCACGTTGTAATATTTTCTTATCGAAGTCACCCCCTCTTTCTGGGAGGGGGATGACTTCTAGGGCAAAAAATGAAATGTATGATGGATCATAACTGTGGTTGAGGCCCACATGCTTACAAATTGGCGTATATAAGACCAGCATCCAAATAGTATAGATGATCCTGGATCCTCTGGCAAATGGTCGTTTAGTTTTGCCGATGTAGAACGCTCCACATCGGCATTTAGCTAGATAGACAATACCGATAGTGGTACAGTCGGCAAATGTTTTAGATTTTAAAAAGCCTCCCCTTGGTATGAGCAGCATCACCCTCCTGTATCCAGCAGTGGCGGGTGGTGCTCAATATTTTGAGGGGGGGCAAACCAATGGAACCCCCCGGCAGGCAGTGGTAGACCCTTCCCAACCCCCCCAACAGGAGAGGGACAGATCAATCTGAGGCCTCCCTACCTTAGATGATGAGTCCTGGCTGGGATGACACGCTGATCTCCCCTCCTCCTCTCTCCACTGTCTGAGCCAGGGAGTGCTGGGTGTGGCTTTGAGTGAGCCGTTGCTGAAGTACTCACTCTGGGGGCCGTCACTTCTTCTCCCAGCATAGCAGGAAGTGGGCCCTGACCAATCGAGTCAGTAAGACAATTGCAAATTTTTTTTGTTTCAAAAGTTTTTATTAAAGGAGTCGTTAACGTACATAAAATACAGTGCAGTAACATAAAAGATAAAAAGATAATGCATTGACAGTAAGCAAACTGGTGCTTGGGTGCAGTGATGCGGGCGCAGCCGCAGTATAGTAATAACAGTTAACCGAAACAACAATACAAGGCCGATAATCGGGCATGACAGTGTAAGTTTCTAAGAGGGAATAGTATACCAAAATCCATCATCGATAGGTTTAAACACGTTGCAACAGAACCCATTGAAGTACGATGAAGGTAGAAGCAATCAGGGTATGAAAAGGAAAACAACATACGTGTCGAAGAGGGTTGTCAATTCAGTGTCAAGGGTAGAGTCGAGGAGCAAGGAGATTCGTTATGCGTTATAAGTGGTTAAAGCAACCGCAAGGGGGGGGGAACTGGTGATTAGGGGTAGTGTGGGGGATTGGGAGTGAGTATCTTGGTATATAAAGTTTGGTAGCTAAGGTGGGGCAGAGATCAGGTAGATTATAAGATCAGCGGGATGATCGTCAATAGGAAGGGGACATGTCCGGAAGGAGTCTGGAAGAAAAGGTCATAGGGGATAGGGTGGGGGAGTGACAGTAAGGGTCGAACAGCGTCCTACCACAGCTCTCGGATAGCACCTAAGGAGTGTTTGCTTTATATTCATCTGACGTAAGAAAGTGGAGCCAGCAAGACCAGATTTCCGTGTACTTATGTGGTGTGTCATGGGCCTGGTGTATCAGCTTCTCCATCTCTGCTATCTTGTGTATGCGGTTGAACCATTCGGACAGGGTGGGGGGTTCCGTAGACTTCAATTTTGCTGGGACACAGAGTTTTGCTGCATTAACGAGGTGCATAGATAGAGATCGTCTGTATGTTTTTGAGGGAATGCTGGAGTGGTGAAGTAGAGACTGTGCTGGTGAGAAGTCAAGGTCGTAGGTGGTGATGTGGAGAATCAGGCGGTGAACCTCCGCCCCAAAAAGTTTGCAGTTTGGGGCATGACCACCAGATGTGTAATAGTGAGCCGTTCCCAGCTTCACACCTCCAGCACTTCGGGGGGATAGAGGGGAAAATGTTGTGTAGTCTAAGGGGGGTTTTATACCAGCATGAGAAAATCTTAAAGGAATTTTCTTGTATGTGGACATTCACCGTTCCTTTGTGTATACATGAGTAGATGAGTTCCCATTCTCTGTCTGTTAGGTCAATGGAGAGATCTGCCTCCCATTTTTGGCTTGCCCAGTTCTGTTTCGGGTTCTGGTCCATGAACAGCATTGCGTATATGGAGGAGATCAAATGAGTGAGAGGTGGATCACGTAGACAGAGATCCTCGAAGTGAGTGTGTGATCGGGACCAGTTGGGTCTTGGGTCAGGTTTAATAAGAAAGTTTCTAAGTTGGACGTAGGTCCAAAAGGGAAATGTACCATTCATCATGGTTGCCGCTAGTGATTCATAGGGGATAAGTTGGTCACCGTTAAAAAAGTGCTCAGCGCGAATTTGGCGATGGGGCCAGGTATCTCATAGAAAGGAGGGGGACAGCCCTGGGCGGAAGTCGGGGTTTTGTCTAAGCGGGTCATCGGACCTAAGATGGAGGAGATGTGGTGCTTAGCACAGGCGTCTCGGAAGGAATTCAACGTGGGTTGGATAAGGGGGTGTGTACGGCAGGGTGGGGGGGGTTGGGTCGATTTGATCCAGGGAGCTTGGGTGAGTTTAGGAATAGTGAGCCTGGCATGGCTAAGTCTGGGTCGGAGTCCATCCCAGATGAAGTCAGAGCAAGCTCTACGTAGTGTGGAGAAGAAAGCGGTAGGAAGCTTGATCGGGACCATTTGCATTAGATATAGGATTCGGGGTAATATATTCATCTTGATAGCGGCAGCTCTGCCGAACCAAGAGAAGGGTTTCGTCGACCAGTGTTTGAGGTTTTCCAGTAAGAGTTGGAGTAATGGGAGATAGTTAGTAGAGTATAGGTCTGTCAGGGAGGAGGGGAGCTGAATACCCAGGTAAGTGATCGAGCGAGCGTTCCATTTGAATGGGAAGTTGGTTTGGCATTGTGAGCAGATGTCAGGGGGAGAGTGATGTTGAGGGCATTAGATTTGGAGAAATTTATTTGCAGATTAGCTAGGTGGTTAAAGGTTTTGAGGTCAGCGAGAAGATTTGGGAGCGTCGTGATTGGTTCCGTCAAGAAGAGGAGGATATCGTCGGCGAAGGCCGCTAACTTGTAATTGTGGTGGTTAATATCAACTCCCTTGATGTCTGGTTTGTCCCTGAGGTGTCTCAGCATCGGCTCTAGTGTGAGGATAAATATAAGTGGGGAGAGGGGGCATCCTTGTCGGGTCCCATTGGAGATGGAGAAGGCGCTCGATAGGTGGCCATTGACACGGACCCTGGCGGTGGGATTTGTGTAGAGTGCGAGAATAAAATGAAGCATACGAGGGGAAAGGCCTAGGAATCGCAGGGTTTCTGACATGTAGTCCCAAGCCACTCTATCGAACGCCTTCTCAGCGTCAAGGGAGAGGAGGAATCCTTGTTTGTGGTGGGTTGTGAGCCAGTGTTGGATGGAGATGGCTCTGAGGGTGTTGTTCCTTGCTTCCCTGCCAGGGACAAAACCAACCTGGTCTAGATTCACAAGTTGGGGCAGGAGGGGGAAAGTCTCTTGGCAAGTATTTTTGCGTACCACTTGAGGTCTGATTCAATAGGGAGATAGGTCTGTAGTTAGAGACTTCAGATGTATCTTTCCCTGGTTTAGGTATGACGGCAACATGTGCCATGAGCATGTCTCTGGGGGGTGTGATAGGCTCACTAAATGAGTTGAAGGCCAAAACGAAAAGGGGGGTCAGGCAGTCTGTATAGGTTCTATAGTATCCAACCGTCAGTCCGTCTGGACCGGGCTTTTTCCAGGCTTCATTTGCTTCAGTGCCAATTTTGCTTCCTCAACAGTTAGGGGGTCAATCTAATTTCTGAAGCTTAGTAGCAGGGATGGGCGCAGGGCAATACCGGGACAAAAAGTCTCTAATTGCCTGTTGTCTGGATGAAAGGTCAGCATTGGATCCGTTGGGAGTTATGTTGTATAGTCGGTTGTAGTACGTGACAAACTGTTCAGCTATATCAGGGGTTGAGTTGAGTTTGCGACCCGTCGAATCAGTCAGGGAGTGGATTGTCGCTGAGGCTTTTTTGGCTTGTAAAGCTTTAGCCAGAAGTCTTCCTGTTTTATTGCCATATTCATAGAAGGTTTTCTGGGAAAGCATGAATTTACGTTTAAGTTTGAGTCCTAAAAGGTCCAGTAATTCTTTCTTGGATTGCGAGAGGGCTTGGAGGGTGACAAGGGCCTGGGAATGTTTATGTGATTTTTCTAGTTGTTGAATTTGGGCAGTAAGGTCTAGGAGCTTTTTTTTTTTTTCCCGGTTGCGCTTGGCAGCAGCAGCTATAAGGGTTCCCCGAATCACACATTTGTGTGCTTCCCAGTTAATAAGTGGGGAGGTGTCGGTGGGTTTATTTTCTTCGAAGTATTGTTGGATACGAATCCCGGTGTCTTGGGCGATGGTCGGGTCTGTGAGCAACGAGTGGTCTAGTGTCCAGGTTCCTGAGCGGGAGCGTTTATCTGAGAAAGCCAGGGTGACAGAGACTGGGTGGTGGTCGGAAAGAAACATGGGGTCGACAGAGGCGCAGTGTAGGAGGGGGAGGTCTTGTTGGGATAAAAAGTGGTAGTCAATCCTGGAGTGCTTGTTGTGGGGCGCGGAAAAATGGGTAAAGTCTCTACCGTCAGGGTGGAGGGTACGCCAGGTGTCGTGTAGCGATAGAGTTTGGAGTTGGGCTTTAATGGACTTGAGAGCTGCATACGTGAGGGAGGACTTGCCTGTAGAAGTGTCTTGGAGTGGGTGAAGAGGGACATTGAAGTCTCCCCCAAAGATGAGCATACCTTCCTGAAGGCAATTAAGGGAGGTAGCAACTTTTCGAAAGAAAGCAACCTGACGGGTATTGGGGGCATAAATGTTAGCCAACGTTACTGTGCGGCCAAACAGTGTCCCTTTAATAAAAAGGTACCTGCCTTCTGTGTCTGCTAGCGTATCAGTGTGCTGAAAGAGGCATTTTTTTGCTACGAGGATCGAGACTCCCTTCGTTTTAGACTCAGAAGTAGTTGCATGGAAGGCTGTCGGGTAGCGATAGTTATGAAGTTTAGGAATGGCGTCAGTACGAAAATGTGTTTCTTGAAGGAAGGCGAAATCAACTTGGTTACGGTGCATAGCGTAGAGGAGTTGGGAACGGCGCTCAGGGATGTTAAGACCTCGTATGTTGAGTGAGGTTATTTTGACAAGAGTCTTGTCAGTGGTCGCGGGGGTGTTCATCATTGCAGATGGAGTAGGGGCAGTAAAACGTAATATAAGGATGGTCCGAGAGCTGTGGCAGAAGTAGGGGTAAATAGGTAGCTGAGGGGTTGGTGTGGCAGGTAGGTATGTATGGGGATGGCCTACTGGGGGCGAAGTCACACCTAATGCAGGTAGGGGGGTTGTCCTTGGGTGAGAGAGGTGTAAGTAACTGTCAGCAGGGGGGGAGGTAGGGTGACAGGAAAATTCCGGAGACAGGTGGAAGACTAATCACCTATCCGATTCTATATGTACTCGCGGTTGCGGTACGTCCGGATATGGTCAGTGGCGTGTTAGGAAAAGTGGCGGTAACAGTTATTGTATTCGTGGAGGACCACTGTGTGGGAGGAAGTTTGTCCTGTGAGGATGGAGTTAAGAGGGTCGACAGACAAGCAGCCGTGTAGGGGTTAATGGTAGCGTAACAGTGGGACTAAGAGGGTTCGGTATGTGCTGGTGAATTGAGAGGTTTCGACAGTATGGAGAGACCGGGATTTAGTGTGGGAGGTAAGGCCTCAGTGTGAGACGAGGTGTCACGGCCGCCAGACCCAGGGCCGGACTGGGAATAAAAACCAGCCCTGGAAAAAATGTCATACCAGCCCCATAGCATAACGTCATTATGTTCTTGTTCATGAAAGGGAAAACTATGCACATTTAAAGAGTGTATTATATATACAGAAGACAGATATAAAAATCACACAGGGCTTTTTATATATAATAGCAAATGCCAGTTAAAAGTGGTCAATCATCAAGGGAGGACACCAGGAAATCTGGAAGCGTGCTGGAATCAGCAGTAGCACTCTTTGGGGGCGATTTGAACCATTTTCGGCCACTAGTGGGGGTTAAAGGTGCCCCACTGGCGGCCGAAAAGCACTGCAAAAAAGTCGGTAAAGCACTGCTAAAAATTGCAGCGCTTTACTGCCGACGCCCCCAATGCCTCAATGTGAAAGCAGCCTAAGGTAAGGGGGGGATTACTGATATAAGGGGGAAACTTTTTATATCGGTGTCCCTTTACATGATTGTATTCACTCTAACTTACATCAGTGTCCCTCCCCCCCTTAGGCTGGCCTTGCGGCGCTGTCACTGACCTCCGTTTAGGTGCACCTTGCAGCCGGGATCAGTCAGTCGGCCCCAGCGACACTCCCACTTTTGACTCCTGTCCAAATTCCCTCAGAGACTGCAGACTTCACATAATACAAGAGATGGTCAAAGACTGCATGATACAGGAGATCAATTCAGAGAGAACAGACAAAAAAAAAAATATATATATATATATATAAATGCACATTTTCTTTTACCTGAAAATGTCATTTATTATTATAATAAATATTTACAGTATATTATTTTATTATAATACATGTTAGCTTTTTTTTTTTTTTTAAGAAATCCATGAGAGAGGGGCTGCAATGGTGAGAGAGGGAGAGGGGGGGCTGCAATGGTGGGGGGAGAGAGAGAGAGAGAGGGGGGGCTGCAATGGTGGGGGGAGAGGGGGAGAGAGAGAGAGAGAGAGAGAGGGGGGGCTGCAATGGTGGGGGGAGAGGGGGGCTGCAATGGTGGGGGGAGAGGGGGCTGCAATGGTGGGGGGAGAGAGAGAGAGAGAGGGAGGGGCTGCAAATGGTGAGAGAGAGAGAGGGGTTGCAATGGTGGGAGAGAGAGGAGAGGGGGGGCTGCAATGGTGGGGGGAGAGAGAGAGGGGGGGGGGCTGCAATGGTGGGGAGAGAGAGAGAGGGGGGACTGCAATGGTGAGAGAGGAGAGAGAGAGGGGGCCTGCAATGTGAGAGAGGGAGAGAGAGAGGAGGGCTGCAATGGTGAGAGGGAGAGAGAGAGAGGGGGGCTGCAATGGTGAGAGGTGAGAGGGAGAGAGAGAGAGAGAGAGAGAGAGGGCTGCAATGGTGGGGAGAGAGTGAGAGGGGGGCTGCAATGGTGGGAGAGAGAGAGAGAGAGAGAGAGAAAGAGGGGCTGCAATGGTGGGGGAGAGAGGGGGGCTGCAAGAGAGAGAGAGAGGGGGGCTGCAAAAGAGAGAAAGGGGGCTGCAAGAGAGAGGGGCTGCAAGAGAGAGAGAGAGAGGGGCTGCAATGGTGGGGAGAGAGAGGGGCCGCAATGGTGGGGGAGAGAGAGGGGCCGCAATGGTGGGGGGAGAGAGGGGCCTCAATGGTGGGAGGGAGAGAGAGGGGCCTCAATGGTGGGAGGGAGAGAGAGGGGCCGCAATGGTGGGGGGAGAGAGGGGCCTCAATGGTGGGAGGGAGAGAGAGGGGCCTCAATGGTGGGAGGGAGGGGCCGCAATGGTGAGAGAGAGAGGAGAGAGAGGGGCCTCAATGGTGGGAGGGAGAGAGAGGGGCCTCAATGGTGGGAGGGAGAGAGAGAGAGGGGCCGCAATGGTGAGAGAGAGAGAGAAAGGGGGGCCGCAATGGTGAGAGAGAGAGAGAAAGGGGGGCCGCAATGGTGAGAGAGAGAGGAGAGAGAGAGGGGCCGCAATGGTGAGAGAGAGAGGAGAGAGAGAGGGGCCGCAATGGTGAGAGAGAGAGGAGAGAGAGAGGGGCCGCAATGGTGAGAGAGAGAGGCGAGAGAGAGGGGCCGCAATGGTGAGAGAGAGAGGAGAGAGAGAGGGGCCGCAATGGTGAGAGAGAGAGGAGAGAGAGAGGGGCCGCAATGGTGAGAGAGAGAGGAGAGAGAGAGGGGCCTCAATGGTGGAAGGGAGAGAGAGGGGCCTCAATGGTGGGAGGGAGAGAGAGGGGCCTCAATGGTGGGAGGGAGAGAGAGGGGCCTCAATGGTGGGAGGGAGAGAGAGGGGCCTCAATGGTGGGAGGGAGAGAGAGGGGCCTCAATGGTGGGAGGGAGAGAGAGGGGCCTCAATGGTGGGAGGGAGAGAGAGGAGCCTCAATGGTGGGAGGGAGAGAGAGGAGCCTCAATGGTGGGAGGGAGAGAGAGGGGCTGCAATGGTGGGGGAGAGAGAGATGGAGAGGGGGGCTGCAATGGGGGAGAGAGAGATGGAGAGAGGGGCCGCAATGGTGAGAGAGAGAGAGAGAGAAAGGGGGGCCGCAATGGTGAGAGAGAGAGGAGAGAGAGGGGCCGCAATGATGAGAGAGAGAGGAGAGAGAGGGGCCTCAATGGTGGGAGGGAGAGAGAGGGGCCTCAATGGTGGGAGGGAGAGAGAGGGGCTGCAATGGTGGGGGAGAGAGAGATGGAGAGGGGGGCTGCAATGGGGGAGAGAGAGATGGAGAGGGGGGCTGCAATGGTGGGGGAGAGAGAGAGATGGAGAGGGGGGCTGCAATGGTGGGGGAGAGAGAGATAGAGAGGGGCTCTGCAATGGTGGGAAAGAGAAAGATTAAAATGCTCTGCAGACCAGGGGGGGCCCGGGGGTGCACCGTTATATGATATAACGGTGCACCCCCGGGCCCCCCCCCCCCTTCTCTCTCTGTCAGTCACCTACCTTTTTGCTGCCCCTGTTGTAAACGGTATAATAATCTCAGAGAGAAGGGGGGTGACTCCCCCCCCCCCCTTCTTTCTGAGATTATTATACAGTTTACAACAGGGGCAGCAAAAAGGTAGGTGACTGACAGGGAGAGGAGGGGGGGCCCGGGGGGTGCACCGTTATATCATATGGTGAGAATCAGAGAGTGATTAGAACAGCCTAGGATTTCATAATTCTTCTACTTACCTGACTGCTGCTGGCTTGACCGAAATGATGGCTCCGCTTGTCCTGGACCTGACCTTGGCTGCCTTGCCACTGCTGTCTGTGACTGTCACGCACTGTCTGACCACGCAGGTGCTCCAAGGGTGGCCTGGCCTGGCGGCGTGGTGAACCATTATCCTCTGTTCCTTCTTCACCCTGGCTGCAGGAGAAAGTGGGCGGTACTGGCGCGCACCGCACGGGACGATGGGATGACGCCCGTCACGTTCTGCTCGGCTCCTCCCCTCCCTCAGACTCGTGACATGATCTCTCCACTCCTGGCCAGTGAGAGTGAGTCACGGAAAAGGAATTGGAAAATGCGGCACTGCAGCGGCGAGCATGACGGCCGCAACCCCGCCGGCGGCCGGCCCGCCGCTGCTTTTACAGCAACACTGTACACTGTTTTCCGCGACACTGGCTGGAGGCATAGGGCAGCAGGCAGGCGTCCACCCCTGCATTATACATAATTGTAAAGTGCGGCTGCCGCGGCCGCGATGGCGGCCGCATCTGCGGCCTTGTTGATTGATTTTTGACTGACAGGCAGCCGGCCCATCGGGAATTTTCCCGGTATCCCGTAGGCCAGTCCGGCCCTGGCCAGACCCCACAGAGTCTGAGGGTTGGGAGTGTGAAAGTAAGGGCATGTAAACTTGAAGGGATTCAATTTCAGTGTGGCATACAAACAACTAGAACTGTTGTAAACTTAAAAACACAGTATAACTTCCATTAAATTAAGTGCAACAATATAAACAATTGAACGATTGACTAGCGACCCAGGAACAGAGTAATAGCAGTTACAGTGTATAAGAGGGAGGAAGAATCAAGTATCACAGAGGAGAGGTAGTCAAAGATATGGGAAAGACAGTAGTAGGCTTAGGAAAGTGCAAGGTTAGCCTAGAGGCCGCGGAGCATAGATTGTCAGTACTGGCCGGGGGGCATCTGCTTCACAGAGAGGGTGTGAAGAGTGTATAGTTTTCTCGTGGATGGATGCATGTAGAGGGGGGGAGAGAGGCGTGTGGTAGGGAAGAGAGGGGAGGTGAGGGAAGGGAGCATGGGCTGAAGATCTCGTGTTCGGCCACAGGAGGGAGCAGGAAGCCTGTAGGATTGGGCTCGAGATCACAGTGAGGAGTATAGCAAATCATGAGGAATGAAAGGGTAATGATGATAGTCATGGGAGGTTGAGAAGCAAGAAGGCAAGACAGAGAAACAGGCAACAATCATTGTGTAAGGCAATATGACGGTTTGGTAATACAATAATCACATTCTCACCTCCGATGGCATGAACGGTGGGGGATTCCCCCGCAAAGCAGTAGGAGCGTAACGTGTCTCCAGCAAGAGGAATGGTAAACTTGGGTAACAGGAGCATAATAAAGCAAAGTCTAGGTCTTAGGGTGAAAACGAGAAGGGGTTGCAAAGTCACTGCATATTACTTACTGCCGATGAGAAGAGTAGTCGGCTCCATCTGGGCAGCACCACAGACTTCGTTGCCATCAGAGATCAATGTCCTGTTCAGGTGGCAGCAGCAGGGATGAACAGACCAAGGTGGCTCAGTGAGAAAGTAATCTGTGGCGATGTTGCAACTTGTTTGACAGTTCCGTCGTGGATGATCGTGCAGGCTCTGTCTAAGGGGGGGTCAGTCTCTGTTCCTGGGGGCAAGTGAACGACGATAACTTAGTGATCGCGGCACGCTCTGCGGTGCAGCGGGGCCGCTGGAGAGTTGAAAAGGGGGTGATCAGACAACCTAGCTGGGCTCGGTCTAGTGGTAGAGGGCGAACGCCGTCGCCGATAGCGGGAGGTTTGGGCATCCATTGGCTCCTCTCTGTCTAGGTGGCGAAGCATCCCGCAGACATCAAAGTCTGCGTACCAGTTGGGGAGATCAACAACAGGGATATCCAGGGTCTTGCAGAACTCATCCAGCTCCTCTGGAACACGCAGCAGTGCAGACCGACCATGAAGGGTGGCAGAGAGCGCGAACGGGAATTTCCAGCGGTATTGAATCCCTCTGGAGCGCAACACATCCAACAGAGGGCGGAGATCCCTGCGATTGCGGAGGGTGATGGCTGACAGGTTCTGGTAGATGTGGACTGTATGGCCATCATGGAGCAGCTGACCTTTCGCACGAGCTTTACGGAGGACCTCCTCTTTAGTTTGGAAGTCTGTCAGGCAGCAAACCACATCTCTGGGGGGATCTGTGCCTTTACCGCGGGGCCTCAGAGCTCTATGGATCCGTTCCATAGGGATCTGCGCTTGAGGAGGTTTGCCGAGAATGCCGTTGAGGAGCTCCGTGACGGCTGGGAGAACGCGGTCCGGTTCCACCATTTCAGGTAGGCCTCTAATTCTCAGGTTACGGCGGCGTCCTCTGTTGTCTAAATCTTCCAGATGCCTTTGGATGTCACGGAGCTGCAAGGTGTGGATGTCTAATCTGTGGTCGACTTGTTTGAGAGCTGAGCGGTGTTGGGCAGTGATATTTTCTACCTCATGCATGCGGCTCGTAATGGCGCGAATTTCCTGTGTGAGATCAGAGATGGCCGTAAAGAGTGTGGTTTTGATGTCCACTGCCACATTGTGAAGATCGGTAAGGCTTGGCTGTTGAGGGGTCTGCGACATCTGGGCTCCTTGTGAAGGCAGCGGGAGGAAGGTGGGGGAAAGCACAATTTCGGGAGCTGCTTGTGAGGGAGCTGAGGAAGGGGGTGAGGCGGCCATGTTGGACCTATGGGAGCGAAAGATGTCTGGGTCAGCCGACCGTCTGCGTCCCGCGGAGAGCGAGATCTGGTTGCCAATGAACTTCTGGATGAAGTTCTTATACTTTTTGGGCAAAATAGAGGCGGTTGTCCCTCGGTAGGAGCTTAGAAACGGCTGCTGTCTGTCAGAGCTCTGGAGCTATGCAGCCATCTTCGTCAAAGGCAAACCACGCCCCTCGACAATTGCAAATTTTAATTTGTTTTTGTTATGCAACTGGGTAGGCTCAGGGCGCAGTGCTCTACACCCAAGCCCACTCTTTTTTTAAGCCAATTGGAGCCTCCAGGCTCTAATCACAAGCTTAAAAAAATAATAATTATTTATCTCTGCGTTTAATCATTTATCATCTTCCTCACATACTCTCAAAGACCTGCTAGAAGCCCATATCACCCTTATACCTAAACCAGGCAAAGATGAAACATTAGTGTCCAACTATAGTCTCTATTCCCTTCTTAATGTGGATCTGAAATTATACGCCAAGATCCTGGCAAATCGCCTGCTCCCTCTTATACCCAATTTAGTAACACTTGATCAAGTTGGTTTTGTCCCCGGTCGTGAGGCCAAGGATAAGACCCTAAAAGATATAAACATTCACCATTGGCTCTCTACCTCTTCCACTAAAGGTTTCTTCTTGTCCCTTGATGCTGAGAAGACGTTTGATCGGGTGGCCTGGGACTATATGTCAGCAACCTTGAGGGCTCTAGGATTTCCTACTCATTTTCTACAATTGATTCTCAATTTATATTCTTTTCCTACAGCCAGAATTAGAGTCAATGGCCACCTGTCAGACGCCTTCCACATCTCAAATGGCACGTGCCAGGGTTGCCCCTTATCCCCACTTATTTTCATACTCACCTTAGAACCCCTACTAAGAAAACTCAGGGACAACCAGGACATATCTGCTATTACTATGCGAGACAGACAGATCAAAATCGCTGCGTACGCAGATGACATCCTGCTTTATCTTTCTAAACAGCTAATCACTATTCCAAACCTACCTCATGATTTCACCTTGTTTCATAAACTTTCTAATTTAAAAACTTAACTTTACTAAATCTAAAGCCCTCAATGTCTCTCTTCCACCCACTTTAGTGAATCAATGCAAGGCTAACTTTCCCTTCAGTTGGGAACCCCATTCCCTTACATATTTGGGTATCCAAATCCCCTCTAAGTTAGCTGACCTCTGTGAGAAAAATGTTACCCCTATTCTCAATAAAATTAAAAATGATCTCCACAAATGGTCCCTGGATAAATTTTCTTGGTTTGGTCGAATTGCTATTTTAAAAATGAACGTTTTGCCGCGCCTCTTATACGTTATGCAAGCTATCCCGATCAAACTCCCGCCATCTTTTTTCACAACGTATAAAAGACTCTGTAGGAACTTTATTTGGGCTTCCAAGCCTCCTAGAATAGGCTGGGATAGAATAATTCTTCCAAAATTAAAGGGAGGACTCAGTCTCCCGGACATTCCTAAATACCACTCAGCATGCCATATCACCAGGATCGTTGACTGGCATCTACACACTCACACCAAGGACTGGATTACCATTGAAGATCTTTCCACACAATTTCCCCTTTCCCACTTGCCATGGATTTCTATCAAATCTATTCCTAAAAATTGCCTGTTCCATCCACTGATAGAACCTACGCTCCTCTATTTTAAAAAGTCTAATAAATCGCTCTCCATGTCTCCTTCCCCTGGTCCATTAACACCTTTAGATGGTAACCCTGACTTCCGGTTCAGATTTATGGGCACTAATACAAATCCACTGGACCCTAAGCGAACTCTAAGGCCTTGTACACACGAGGGAATAAATCCGCTGAAAATGGTCCGATGGACCATTTCAGCCGAAAAATCCCCTCGTCTGTAGGGGCAAACAGACAGTTTTGGCTGGATTTCTCCAGCGGAAAAGTTTCAAAGCATGCTTGGAACTTTTCCGCTGGAGAGCTGCCCGTCGGATATGTCCGCTGGTTAGTACGGCAAATCAGCAGACATATCTGCCCGCACATGCGTCGTATCCTGTGAATGGATCCGACGCATGCGCGCGGAAGTGTTTACTTCCTGGTGCGGTGACGTGGCGGTGACGTAGCGGCGTCAACGTCACCGCCGCGTCACCACGATGTCCGCCGGCGGGGAATTTGATCCGATGGTGTGTACAGCCATCGGATCAAACAGTCCGGCGGACATATCCGATGGAAACGGTCCGTCGGACCGTTTCCATCAGATACATCCCATTGTGTGTACAAGGCCTAAGAGCACATCATTTCTTCAAAGATGATTCCATTATTTCTTATGACATGTTGTTGTCCTTATTTCCTAATAATGACATTCCCTTTTTCAAATTCCTACAAAGACGACATTTTCTACAAAGCAAAAGGCCTATTTCACAATGGTGCAGGGAACTGACCCCATTTGAAAAATTGTGTACTGCCACAACCCCTCAAAGACATCTAATTTTGTCTATTTATGCACTCCTTTTCAGTTCCATTTTACAAAGCTCCAACAAAATTAATAAAGGTTGGGAAGATGAACTCCAAATACGACTTATAGACTCTGACTGGGACAATATTTTTACACATATTCATAAAGGATCTGTTAACATTTCGGCCCAAGAAAATAACTACAAATTATATTCTAGGTGGTATCGTACCCCTGAACGACTCCATGTATTTTATCCAACTGTCTCCCCAATGTGTTGGAGATGCAACAACTCTCGGGGATCATTACTCCATATTTGGTGGAACTGTGACATCATTAGGCCTTTCTGGGAGAAGGTTCATGTGACAATTGCTCAAATCACAACTTACACATTGGACTTTTCCCCTGCACAGTATCTTTTACACCATACTTTGTTGCCTCAATCCATTTATAGAAAATCCTTGATAATCCATCTCATAAATGCTGCAAAACAATGCATTCCTCTTTTTTGGAAGAAGACTAACCCTCCTACACTGGCTGACTGGATTGACCATGTACAGCGGATTTCTGAGATGGAGGACTTGATTCACCAAGCCAATGATAATCCGATGAAATATAGATCCACCTGGTCCTGTTGGATTCACTTTAGGAATTTGTCACGGTTTACAGACTTATTAGGCACATAATTGTTCCTTGTATTTACAATTGTTATGGCTACTTTAATTTTTCCTATTCTTCATTGACGTAGATCACCTATGGGCATTAGAACCCCACATATTCCATTTACCGCTCGGTTTGAGCGCTTGCCTACACATTTTTAAATTTTCCCTTTGAAATCTTTACATGCCTTTATTTTGATTTACTGAACACTTTTGCTATGTGCTATCTTCCACCCATATTTTTGAGACTACTCTGTATGGGTGTCTCTATTATCATCTTTTTTTGTTGTTGTTGTTGTTTTATCGCTTCATTCACATCAGGAGGCTCAGATTGAATTATCCTGTATTTTCTGATTTGTCTGTGCTTTATATCTTCAAGATACTAACATAGTAATGTACGATTTTCCTGTTTCTGCTTTATATCTCATTCTATTTGATATTCTGATACTTGAATATATAATGACAATGTTAATATATTGTCTACCTCCATATTTCTGTTATTTTGTGTTCAAAATGTATTGTACAACCCTGTATATGTATACGCAAATTAATTGTATTTCTATTTAAACTTTCATAAAATGTTTGAAACTAAAAAAATAATAATTAAATCCATGTGTGAGGGGCCCTGCATGTAAATTATGGGCCAGGCGCATGGATTAAGGGGGTGGCACCCCTGCACCCCTTATAGACAGGCCACCACTGCTAGAGAGTTTTTTTTTTCTTGGGATGCCTGTGATCAGCACAGGGCCAATTAGCACTGTCCAAACAGGGGGTCAGGGGTCTCCTACAAGCTTTAACCAGTGCTTGGCTGGACACTGAAAGAAGTCACAAGACTGCTTTACCCTGTATACTGCTAATGAGAAAAGGTATTTATCAGTTTATATTTACTAAAATAATTGCATTTCCATGTTCTGTGTACTATTGGAGACCAGCCATAGTGAATGCAGGTTCTGGGTTTACTAACATAGGAAATAGAAAACTTCTGAGACTGCAGATGCTTCTATACTGCACTGATGGCCAATAATGCACTGTGCATTGAACATGAGACATTAAGTGCAAGTGCACCTAATTTTAGTAAATGTGAAACATTGCGTCAGAAAAATGCACAGTAACATGCGGAGTCCCTCAAGGATCGCCTCTGTCACCAGTGCTGTTTAACATCTATCTTCGTCCTCTTTTTGAGATTATCAGCAGCCAAAAACTGCTCTATCACTCATACGCAGATGACACGCAACTGTATTTCCGCATCTGCAATAGACAGGATCACCACCTCAATCTAGAGACATGCCTCTCTTTGATAGAGGACTGGATGACAAAGAGTTATCTTAAACTCAATGGAGCGAAAACAGAACTTCTTCTGTTTCACGCCAAGCGTAGGAATCAACCTTCAACAGTATGGACCCCCCCGCCTATTCTGGGCAAGCTCATCACCCCTAGCGCCAAAGTCAAAAGCCTAGGGGTCATTTTTGACTCCTTTATGACAATGAACGCACAAATAGGGTCAGTAGTCAGCGGATCTCACCATCTACTGCGCCTACTACGCAGACTCACTCCGTTCATCCCTAAAGAAGATTTAGCGGTCGTGGTGGGAGCAATTGTAAACTCCAGGTTGGATTATGCAAATGCCCTTTACCTCGGTCTCCCCAAGTACCAAATCGCTCGCCTGCAAGTCGTTCAGAATACGGCCGCCAGACTTGTGACTGGGAAAAAACCCTGGGAATCCATTTCACCTTCACTGAGAGCCCTTCATTGGCTGCCAGTCAAAGACAGAATTACTTTCAAAGCTCTCTGTCTTACGCATAGATGTGTCCATGGGAATGCCCCTCTTTACTTATGCGAATTAATAAAAGCGCATAATCCCAATCGCGTTTTGCGATCCACAAATCAGAACCTACTCCAGGTTCCGAAAGCCAACTTCAAGTCCAAAGGAGAAAGAAGATTCGCGGTCCAAGGTCCCAGACTATGGAACGCTTTACCAACCAGTATTCGGTTGGAGGAGAACCACCTAGCATTTAGGAAAAAGGTCAAGACTTTTCTCTTTTGATATCAAAGGAGACAGGAACAACAAGCGCCCAGAGGCGATTCAGTTCGCATGTGCCGCGCTATATAAGTTTTTATTCATTCATTATTCATTCATTGCATATAAAGTCGCATGCATTGTTAAGATGGACGTTATTTCCTTTAATATTAGGTGCTATTGAATTATAATGGTGTAGAGGTGGTTAGCACTTATCCTCACCACACCACAACACTACCTGCCTGGAGTTTGCATGTTCTCCCTGTGTCTGCGTGGGTTTCCTCCCACACTCCAAAGACAGGCTGGTAGGTTAATTAGCTCCTGTCTAAATTGGCCCTAGTATGCATCGCTCCCAACTGTCTCATATTTGGAACAAAGTCCCTCATTTTGGTCTGATCTATATAATTTTAATAATAAAATGCACGTTTTATCTTTCAAAAAAGTGTTTCCCAGTGCTAAAAAGGAGTTTCACCTGAAAAGACCAGAATTTTGCCAACATCCCACTATTGCACATGTAGAAAAGCGCCCTCCATAAAGGGTTAGGACTTTACCGGCAATTAAGTGTGAAGTTCAATAACGTATGTAAATATAACAAAAGGTTTTTATTACATTTCTATTAAAAAGTCAATATGCGCATACATCAACCTATTCGACTGGTTAAGAACAATATCAATTACAGTGGATATAGTATAACAGTAAATGAGTTTTGTTTGCAGAAATTTAAACTGACGCGTTTCAGGATTTTGTCCTTTCACCAGAGGCATTTCTTTAGGGAGGAAACGTACTGTACATTTATAACAAAGAAACAAAATATCACTGAGAACATGAATACAAAGACAGGAAATGAGCATAGTTGAGAATAGAGAAGAAAACACAAACCCAACATCTGAGTGAGATATCTCATCACCGGGCTACGGCAACCCTAATGCCCTGTACACACGATAGGTTAGTCTGATGAAAACGGTCTGATGGATTTTTCCATCAGTCATCCGATGAAGCTGACTGATGATCAGTCGTGCCTACACACCATCAGTTGAAAACCGATCGTGTCAGAACGCAGTGAGGTAAAACACAATGACGTGCTTATAAAAATGAAGTTCAATGCTTCCAAGCATGCGTCGACTTGATTCTGAGCATGCATGGATTTTTCTGATCTTCCTGATCACGTTGTAGACGAAACGTACGTCGAGGCGGTACCTGGGAACGCACAAGCCACGCACTTCCGGTCTCGGTGGTTCGCGGCTGACAGCGGTGGAACGCACGCCAGTTCCCCAGCAAGCGACCATCTCTCTCCATTCCCTTCCAAGCTTACAGCCTCAGTGCCGGGATACGGGCACCAACTAAAGTAAGGGGCCACTCGGCATTGTATTCTGTTTGAGTTTTTTAATAAATTTAATACACTATGGCGGCTTCTTTTTCCTCTGTTTGTTTGTTCCACCAACCGATGCTGAACCCAGAACTTATATGACATCTGAGCTGATCCATTATCCACTAAGCTACTATCGACCTCATTTTAATTAATCAGGTCAACAATACTTGGTAAGAAGCCATCTATCTAAACCTTTGGTGACCTATTGGTGAAGGTGTAAATATTCTGCACATTGCACTTTATTCTTGGAACTGTTATTCACTTTGTGTATGGACACTTTTCAATCCTATCGATTGTTCACATAAGGATCCCTCCTTTTTTTACTAGAGTTCCTATTTATGTGGTCCTATGGAATTCATTGTATAATCTTTGCTGATTATTGTTAAATTTCACTACATTGTTGGTTCAAATTTTTTAGCGCCCCCTACCTACCATTACATGGATTTTTAACCGATGGACGTAGCCACAGACGGTCGGTTTTTTTTATCATTTTTTATCCATCAGATAATTTTAAAACAAGTCCCTATTTTTTTAACCTATGGATAAATAACTGATGGGGACCACACACGATTGGTTTGGTCTGATAAAAACGGTCCATCAGACCATTTGCATCAGACTAACCTATTATCTCTAATCCTATTCATAATAGGACTATGATTCCATCTGAGTTACAAAATACCACCTTGTCAAATGCTTCATTGTTTAACCCTCAAAAACATTCAGCACCTTCAGTTGGGGTTTTTAGGGACCTAGTATTCAAAGATCTTGACAAACTGACCGTAAAGAGAAAGAGAATGGACGCAGTCTTTAAAGTGGAGTTTCCATCCCAAAAAGTGTTTTTCATTATTGTGCTCATTAGACCTAACAAAAAGGAAAAAAATAAAATATATATTTTTTTTTTACTCATCTGGAAATACCTGTTGCTATGCGGTCCCATGAAATCTGCCTTCGAAATCACCTAGGATTCTGATATCATCTCTCTCTAATGCTCCAGGGAAATGTGTGTCATCATTTCCCAGGATACAGTGCGCTGTCCAATTATCACTCCCCATCCAAGACTTTCAGGAAGTAAGTGCTTGTGGGCTTCACAATGCCCACAACCAAAATTATAATGGTGCAGACATCTTTTTTGAATAACTATGCACAGCGGCGGCGGCAGATTGTAAAATAGTAAGTCATCCGGATTTGTATTATAAAAACGCATGATGAAAGGACATACATTTAAAAAATGCAAATTGTAGTTGGAACACCGCTTTAACCACTTGAGACTCGAGCCTGTTTTTCAGATTCGGTGTTTACGAGACTAAAACAGTTTTTTTTGCTAGAAAATTACTTAAAACCCCCAAACATTATGGGCCAGATTCAGCAAGACTTGCGCTGGAGTATATCGATATGCGCCGCATAACTGTCAAGATGCGCCGTAGTATCTATGCGGCCGTACCCACCAAACTAGATGCGACAGAAAACGGGCTTTTTCCGATCGGCTTAACTTTCCCTCGCCAGAGTATCGTAAGCGCATATTTTCGCTTGTCGCATCCGTCGCACCTATTGATTTCCCATGCAAATATGCAAATGAGGGAGATTTCCCGATTCGCGAACGGATTAGCACCAGACGCTGGCTACATGCGCCGCGCGTATGTCGTCCATCTGTCGCAAAGTTATTCCTACAAATAGCTGCTTTATCTTTACTCCAGACAGCCACAGGCCAGCAAGAGAGCAGCTACAGCAGCAGCGTTACCAACGAAACTAGCAAGCTGAACAACCACACTTGCAAGGACAACACCTCTGTGTGCCAACATGCCAGGGGCAGCCGTGGTCCTAGCACTACTAATGGGTCCCCCGGAACGGAGGAGGCGGGCACATGAGAGGATATACCGCACGCGCATGAGCCTCTTTGGCATGGGGGATGAGGAGGTGTATCGCCTCTTCAGATTCAGCCCTGATGCAATACTTGAACTAACCACAAACCTGCAGGAGGACATCACCAGCCCAACACACCGCTCACAAGCAGTGCAGCCACTGGTGAAGGTACTGGCAACACTTCATTTCCTTGCAAGTGGATCATTCCAGCGTACAAGTGGAGTGATGGCTGGGATGTCACAGTCCTCCATGAGCAGATGTGTGCACCAGGTTATCCCTGCAATCCTCAGACGCATGTCCAACCACTTCATCAGACCCACCACTGAGGAGCTGCGGCTGAAGGCAATGCAGGATTTCTACAGCATTGCCAGATTCCTACGCACCATGGGGGCCATTGATTGCACACATGTGGCACTTCAGCCCCCCAGTGCCACAGAGCACATATACCACAATCGGAAGCATTGGCATTCCATCAACGTACAGGTGATAGCCGATGCCCAACGCCTCATATGGCACGTCCGTGCCAAACACCCCGGATCCAGCCATGACAGCTTCATATACAATCAGAGCCCCATCCCAATGGAATTCTAACAGAACATGTATGGGGACAGCTGGCTGGTTGGTGAGTGACATGGGTGGCAGGCATGACTGTCCCCCCCATGATGCTGACATCACAAGGGGGAGAAAGGCATGACTAACATCCTCCTGTCTTTTCCCTTACAGGTGACTCTGCATATGCACTGGGACCCCATCTAATGACTCCTTTCCGGAACCCCCAAACCTGAGGAGAGAGAAGATACAATGAAGCACATATCAAAACTCGTGCAGTGGAGGAGCAAACATTTGGGCTACTGAAGTTCCGTTTCCGATGCCTGGATAAGTCTGGGGGGGCCCTATTGTATTCCCCTACCTTCGTGTGTCAGATAATCGGTGCATGTTGCATTCTGCACAACTTTGCCATGAGAAAAGGCCTGCAGATTGACATACGTGATGACCTGACCCCCCAACCAGACAGCCCCCCCCTGCCAGTGGAGACCCATTCAGCTGATGGAAGAGCAGTCAGGAGGGTCGTCGCCGTAGGCATCTTTGGACACTAAACAAATACATTGATCACACGGACAATGCACGCATGCACACCACTGATGTCCCTAGATCACACACACCACATCCACATCGCATTGGATTAGCCCAAGTCCAACATGCAGGACTTGGGAGCAGCAACGCCAGCGTCAAGGCCCCAATGATGTCGCTGTCCATTCATACACCATTCACACGTCATTCACACAGCCGTGGGGATAACTTCTCCCCAACGGCCGAGGGTGACACCCCTTACTGGCAGGAGTGCCACCCCCTCACATTCACACACCATTCACACTGTCCCCTGCACTCCTGACCGTGTGCAGTTAAACTGAAAAAAAACTCATAACCTGAGCATAAATAAAAGAAAAAACTCATAACCTGAGCATAAATAAAAGAAAAAACTCATAACCTGAGCAAAAATAAAAGAAAAAACTCATAACCTGAGCCAAAAATATAACAAAAAAATAATAAAAAGCCCTCATCTGGGCTGACGGGTCTCTTTCTTGTGGGCCCTCTCTGGCTCCTCAGCTGCCTGGAGGGAGTGGGTGGGGGGGCATCTGGAGGTGGCTGATCCCCGGGTGGGCCACTCCTGGCAGGTGTTGGCTGCATGCCCTCCAAGGCCACGGCAATCCGGCTCAGATAATGATTGGTCTGGGCCTGCATCCTCAGCTGGCGGGTGATATTATGCCGCTGGTCACGCTGCCTCTGCCTCCCTTGTTCCCGGATGGCAGCAGTGTTGGCATGGACGGCTGCAGTGAGGTGCCGAACATCAGCCTGCACCTCCCCCAGGCTGGTCACCACTGCAGCGCAGTTGCAGCTGACGTCCTGCACAGCGTTCGTCAGCTGGGATACGGAGCCCAGGCTGTCAACTAGCCGGTCAAGATGCCCAGCAATCTCCCCCATCTGCTGGGTCTGCCTGGCCTGGTCCCGGGCCATTTGGTCATGGACCACGTCAGACACCCCCCCTGGTCTTCCGGGTCGCCTTCCTGGGGCCAGGAGATGGTTGTCCCCGGGGGGATGGAGTCGCCCTTGAGGGGCTTCCTAGAATGGGGGAGGCGATTACAGAGGGCCCTGCAGAAGGGGAGGACTCCTCCAAAATTAAAAGAAAGTCCTGCTCTGGAAAGGCAGGCTCCTCCTCAACCACCTCATCAGGTGAGGTGTGGGCACTCTCCTCCATCTCATGCTGTTCACCACCCAGGGGGTCGGGTTTAGGATGCCGTTGGGGGGTTGGGGTGGACTGGCCACTGACAGATGATAGCCCAGCTCCGTCATCTGTGGATGACACAAAGCAGACACATGTTGGTGGTCCCACACACTTGGCACATGTACCCTCCCACCCCCACATGCAACACACCAAATAGGGGATAAAAAACACTTACCTGTCCTGGAGCCTTCCTCCACAGAATCATAGCCTGGTACCCCCTCCAACTGCTCCCTCTCCAGGCAGCGGGTGACCACCTCCTCCTCCGTGGTCAGGCTGACCGCACATGGGGGTCCACCACCCGTGCCCCTCTCATGCCTCCTAATGGTGGCCACCTTGCCCCGGACTTTGCGCCTCAGATCATTAATTTTCTTGCCGATATCGGCAGCAGTCCGGGTGGAGTAGCCCAAGGCATTGACCCTGCCAGCAATGCTCTCCAGGATGCCCTGATTCCTATCCCGGCTGGTGTTCTGACTTTTCCTGCCGTGGAGAAAGTCGTTATACGTCTCCATAGCAGAGATCACTAGGGTGAGCTCCTGGGCATTCAAATTGAGGTTTCTCCTCTCTTTGGGGGGAACGGTAGCAGCCATCATACAGCAAAAGTAACTTCCCTGGGGTGGGGGAAACCGGATATACTTTTGCGCCGGAAAGGCGCATCTACGGCCGCTTTTATACGCGCAACGGGACACATTGCGCTGGCTTTTCCCATGAAGTGGTGCCGACGGAAGTTGTGAGCATGCGCACAGGGGAGCGAGGGTAGCCCTCCCTCACTGCGCATGCTCCGTGGATGATGCGATGAACGTAAGTCACTGCGCTGGGCTTCGCCCATTATTTACATATGATCACACCCACTTCCACTTGCGTCGGGTTGCGCCAGCGCTTTTTCGTTACTCCGCCGCAAAGTAACGAACATGCGCTTGGTGAATACTGGACTTAACTCACTAGTTCGCGTCAGCGTAACGTATATGCGTTGCGCTACGCCGGATAAAATATGCGCGCATCTACCTGAATCTGGCCCTATATATTTTTTTTTCTAACACCCTAGAGAATAAAATGGCAGTCATTGAAATACTTTTTCTCACACCGTATTTGCGCAGCGGTCTTACAAGCGCACTTTTTTTGGAAAAAATTCACTTTCTTGAATTAAAAAATAAGACAACAATGATTTTGGCCCAATTTTTTTATATAATGTGAAAGATAATGTTACGCCGAGTAAAATGATACCCAACATGTCACGCTTAAAAATTGCGCCCTCTCGTGGCATGGCGTCAAACTTTTACCCTTAAAAATCTCGATAGGCGATGTTTAAAAAATTCTACAGGTTGCATTTTTTGAGATACAGAGGAGGGCTAGAATTATTGCTCTCGCTCTAACGATCGCAGCGATAACTCACTTGTGCGGTTTGAACACCATTTTCATATGCGGGCGATACTCGCATATGCGTTCGCTTCTGCGCACGAGCTCGTCGGGACGGGGCGTTTTAACATATTTTTTTTGTTTTCTTATTTGTTTTAATTTATTTTTATTTTTTTTACACTGAAATAAAAAAAATAAAAAATTGATCACTTTTATTCCTATTACAAGGAATGTAAACATCCCTTGTAATAGAGAAAAGCATGACAGGTCCACTTAAATATGAGATCTGGGGTCAAAAAGACCTCAGATCTCATATTTAGACTTAAATGCAAAAGAAAAAAAAAAAAAAGAAAAAAAGTAAACAAAAAATATGTCTCTTTAAGACACTGTGCGGGACTGACGTTTTGACGTCACTTCCGCCCAGCAGAGGTAAGGGGACGGCTGAGGGACATTTTTCCCTTAGTCGCATCCCCGGACAGACGACGAGCAGACCCGATCGCCTCCGCCACTACCGACGGCAACGGTAAGCGGCGGAGGGCGTGGGAGAGCGGCGGGAGAGGGGGCACCCTCTCCCGCCACCGATAACGGCGATCTCGCGGCGAATCTGCCGTGGAGACCGCCATTATCGTGTACAGATCTGCCCCATGAAGAGATGGATATCTCGGATGTGGCAGCAGCTGCTGCCGTTACCGAGATATCCATCTTTAAAAAAAATGACGTATTTTGACGATGGGGCGGATCTGAAGTGGTTAAAAGAGGTTTGGACTCTCTCAAACAGAGGAATGATATTACCATCCTCCCGGCTTATAAAGGGGATGGTATTGTCATTCTTCATATTACTGTTTATGTAGAGGAGATGAATATACTTTTATCTGATAAGGAATTACTCTTGGAAGTAATCTGACTCAGAAATACAAAAAAGAGTTTCATGTGATAGTGGATGAAGGTTTCAATAAAGGCATTTTGAACAAAAAGAAAAAAAATCTATTTGACTCCAGGTGCACCCCACATTCCAGTGATCTACTATATCCCAAAAGTTCATAAGAACCCTCTAAATCCACCTGGCCGCCCTATAATTAGCAGAATTGATTCTGTGACTTCTATGATTGGGAGGTACATAGTTTATTTTCTGCAGCCTCTTGTCTCCAAAACTCCTTCCCACTTGAAAAATATCACACAGGTCATCAATATTCTGAGGCAAATTACTTGGAAAGAAGGGAATATTATGGCTACTGCTGATGTGGCTTCTTTATACACCATTATTTCTCACAGTCAAAGTAGAGAAGCTATGAAGTGATTTTTAGAAAGCGATTCAGGCAATTGTAGGTTTCTTCTTCATCTGCTCGACTTTTGCTATGAACTACTTTTGGTTCAATGGCTCTTACTATTTGCAAGGTAGGGGAGTGGCGATGGGTGCCAAGTTTGCGCCTAGCATGGCTAACCTTTTTATGGCCATGTAGGAGGACGACGTCATCTATGGTCAACAGAGGACTGAGTTGCTCTTCTGGGGACGATACATTGATGACGTCCTCCTCCTACAGGCCTCTTTGGACCTTTTCATTGGTGAGCTTAACACCAATGATCGAGGCATTGTTCTCCAACACGAGGCCAGCACTTCTGCTATACCTGCAAATTAGAATACAAAATGATAAGCTCATTACATCTACGTACTTTAAAGATAGGGATAGGAATGGCTACATAGGGACAGACAGTTGCCATCATGAGTCTTGGCTCAGGTCTGTCCCTATGAGTCAATTCCTCAGATTAAGGAGGAATTGTTCCTTGCATGAGGACTATCTAACAGAGTTTCTAAAAACTTGCTTCCTACAGAAGGGATATGCAGTTATGATCTTGACCGGATCATAACTGGTGTTACCTCAAGAGAGAGAGGTTATTAAAGCCTAAAATAAGAGATGAAAATGGAGAATTTTCTTCTAATTTTTTGTCTTATACTACATATTCAAATCAACACTTTTTGATTAAAAAGATTTTTAGAAAACACTGGGGTGTTCTAAAAAATGAATACTAGGTCCTTTGTTCCCAGAACAACCCGAAGTCACCTATATGGGTGCACCCCCTCTGAAACTCCTGATAGCCCCAGATGTAACTAGACCCTCAGTAAGACCAAGTTTCTTTGGAGACTTTAAGGGCTACCATTGGTGTAAAGTGTGAGGTTTGCCAAAATAATAGCCTTAGGGGGAGAAAATACCTTTCCTTTAGTTATGTTACTGGTCGAACGTATGATGTGGGATCCTTCATTACCTGTTCGACCAAGAATGTGGTTTATTTGATTATGTGCCCTTGTGGTCTACACTATGTGGGTCACATTAATCACAAGCTAGAAACTAGGCTCAAGGATTATTTGGCAAACATTTGTAATGGTTTTTTAAACCATAGTCAAAACATTACACTTTGTGCCATAATAAGAGTTTAAAGGGTACATCCTTTACTGGAACCATGTCCTGTGGTCTGATGAGACCAAGATAAACTTATTTGATTCAGATGGTGTCAAGCATGTGTGGCGGCAACCAGGTGAGGGGTACAAAGACAAGTGTGTCTTGCCTACAGTCAAGCATGGTGCATGAGTGCTGCCAAAACTGGGGAGCTACAGTTCATTGAGGGAACCATGAATGCCAACATGTACTGTGACATACTGAAGCAGAGCATGATGTTTTCTCTTCAGAGACTGGGTCGCAGGGCAGTATTCCAACTTGATACAGCGCTGTGCATGAGGACTGCGGCCATCTTGTCGGTTTAAAACTATCAGTTTCATATGACATGCTTTTGTGACTGTGTGTATATATATATATATATATATATATATATACACACTTTTAATAAATTCAAATGGTTTTGATATACTACACCATGAAGTGGTTTTTGTCTTTACGGGATTGATGAACATTTTCTTTGTTACCAAGGTTATTTAAGTGCTTCTCTGTTTCATACTCAAAATTTAGGGTAGCTGCTGTCCATCTGTCGTTGTTAACATGAGCGCAGTATTATGTATTTTTATAAGAGCACTTATAAGCCACATACAAGGGACCACATTCTTCTTGTCCTCACTCCTCGCCTCTCATGTGTAATCCTGCTATATCTCAAAAACCTCTCAGTAGCCTCCACTGAAAGGGATGATGGTATAGCAAAGGGTCCTTGCAACATGTCTGCCAGCAGCACACCACTAGCTGTAGAGTATAGCAGGTGAATTTCTCTGCCCCGGCTGCTGCAGCTGATAAGACTGGAGCCTGGAATTATGAAAACTCCTTGAAGAGTTCCCCTTTTATGTTACTAGTTGTTTTCAATCTAATATAGCTAGTTTGTTCTGGACTCTTGGGTATTTGGAAATAGAAAAAAAAATACACTCCCTGCCACCCACATGCAGTGGAGTATCTAGGGTATGGCAGCCATGGAAAGTGCCATGGGCGCCATATGAAGGGGAGGCTGTTGAGTGGCTGGGCAGCAAGGCACTTACCAGGGTCTAAGAATCTCTTCTTCCCTCCTCCCGAGCATAGGCAGGATCTCCTTTTCTGTACCTTTGCTAATGAACAGTGGCAGCGCTATCCCTGTTCTCCCAGGCTCTCCCATTCCATCTTGTCGCGCTAAAGAAGGAGGAACATCAGTTTCTCGCTCTCCTCTGTGAAAACAGAGGCCTTAAGTGATGTCATCACTTCCAGTATTGGTTCTGCATTTACCTGGACTTGGAGGGCAAAGGAGGGACCAGGGGTCTAATAAACCCCAGATTTCTCCATAAAGAGGATATGTCACTACCCATGGTATCACAAGGGATGATAAAAATCACTCATTTTGTTAACTGTTTTTTTTGTTAAGGTTATCTGAAAGATGGGTTTCAAATGTTTTGACAGGGGCGCAGTTTCAGTTCTTGCCATAGGCGCTATTTTCACTAGATACGCCTCTGCCCACATGCCCAGCATATAAATTACAGCTTGTCAAAATCCATCTGGTGGATTCCGCTTTGGTCATTGCACTGCTTTCCATGACCGACCAACCAACCACAGGTTCACACCCACCAGACTATTTCTATTGAGCTTTTTTTTTAACCTACGATGCCCCACAATGACAGGGGCAGGGCTTGTACTTCCTAACTATCTATGGTACACCCAACTCACTACACTAGGGAACTCCAGCAGCTATCTACTGTAGGCACTTACATTGCCTATCCTTCACTACAGGGTTCTCAACCCTAATTATGGTGATATTTGGCGGCCAATTTTGGGAGACTAAACTGGGTATCTCCACCCTAAAGAACCCCTTTCTTTAACATGTTGTGATGGGCTAGCTTGGCAGCGGGTCTGTACGATTCCCTGGAAGGGTTCAGCACACAGAAAAGAACTAGGCACAGCAGACCGTGGTAGGAGAAAACAAAAAGGTGCGGTTTTATTTTAAATACACCACAAAACATTATGACAGAAAACAAAAGAAATAACAAAAATAAATCCTGGTCAACTTGACCTGCTTGCTACACACGCTGGTGTCCCTAACTACCAACTGGGTACAGCCTTGTGCTGCCCCAGTCCCTGACTCCCTGGAGTTTAAATGTTTTAGGAATAGCCACACAGGCTTTAGCTCACTGCACACAGCACAAAGCACAGACAGTCCACACAGGTCTGCTTCCAGCTTGGAGTGACACTCTATTCATGCTGGGAGCTTTTACAAGAGGCCCTAACGAGCCCACCTGAAACAGCTGGGGTAATCAAGTCCTCCTAGCAGGACTCCCAGCACTCCCCCTAGAGATACAAAGTGGCATAAAGCCTGAATCTAGGAGAAATATACCTGTCCTCTTGGACGCAACCAGGGGATTTAACCTGCCTACTGTCACAATGTATAACTAAATATTAACAAATTATCAAGAGTTATATACCGACCCATTTCCTCCCTCAATGCTAAGACCAGGTATTGTCCTATTTAGTAAATTCAGTAACTGATTAGTCTTTGCTTGCATTATCAATATATTATTACTGCTTAGTTGTTTTGGTTTACTACCACCATCTATAATTTCCCTTTGCTGGGTTGCAAAACTTTTCTACTAGTGGTACTTATTCAGAAGAAGCATCAAAACTGGAGATACAACAATAAACTGTAAATAAGATGATTTTTAATATAGTTATAGTTTAATATAATTTAATGTTTATCTCCCAGCACTCACCCTAGAGATACAAAGTGGCATAAAGCCTGAATCTAGGAGAAATATACCTGTCCTCTTGGACGCAACCAGGGGATTTAACCTGCCTACAGTCACATACCCCCCCTCTTGTTTCAACCTTGGGGTTGGAACACCAGCATTCAGGCAGGCATGCACCCGAGACAGTGCATCCACATTCCCCATTTGGACACCAGGGCGATGTTTTACAGTGAAAGTGAATTCTTGTAGGGACAGGAACCATCTGTTTACTCTTCGGTTTGTTTCTTTGTTTTGGGCCATCCACTTTAAGGGAGCGTGGTCCGTAACTAGGTCAAAATGCCGACCCAGCAGGTAGTATCTAATAGAATCTAGAGCCCATTTCACCGCTAAACATTCCTTCTCAATAGTGGCATAATTGACCTCATGGGACTTTAATTTCCTACTGAGGTAAATGACCGGATGTTCTTCCCCATTCCAGACCTGGGACAATACTGCTCCCAACCCCACGTCCGAGGCATCCGTTTGTACCACAAAGTCCCTGGAGAAATCTGGGGAGTACAAGACTGGCTGGCTACATAAAGCTTTCTTTAAGGCCTGAAAGGCTGCTTCCGCGTCTGTGGTCCACTTAACCATGACCGAGTCTTTCCCCTTGGTCAGGTTGGTTAATGGCACAGCCTGAGAGGCAAAGTGGGGAATAAATCGCCGATAATAACCAGCGATTCCCAGAAAGGCCCGTACCTGCTTCTTGCTGTTCGGACTTGGCCAATTCTGTATGGCCTCGACTTTATTGACTTGGGGTTTGATCACTCCCCTCCCAATGGTGTACCCAAGATATTTGGCCTCTTCCTGTCCAATGGTACACTTCTTTGGGTTGGCCGTAAACCCAGCTTCCCGGATAGAGTCTAGGACTGCTTGCACCTTAGGCAGATGTGAGGCCCAATCTGGGCTATGGATAACTACATCATCCAGGTAAGCTGCAGCATACTTCTGGTGGGGCCTCAGAATCTGGTCCATTTTCCGCTAAAAGGTTGCTGGGGTATTCTGTAACCCAAACGGCATTCTTTTATACTGGAATGCCCCGTCTGGGGTTACAAACGCGGTTTTCTCTTTGGCCGATTTAGCCAAGGGAATTTGCCAATACCCTTTTGTGAGATCGAGAGTTGTCATGTACCGGGCTGTTCCTAGCCGGTCGATTAACTCATCAATACAAGGCATGGGGTAGGTGTCAAATTTTGTAACTTTGTTCAGCTGTCGAAAATCATTACAAAAACGCCAGCTCCCATCCGGTTTAGGCACTAAGACTATAGGGCTGGACCAATCACTTTGGGATTCCTCTATCACCCCCAACTTAAGCATTTTCTGTACTTCCTCCCGTATTGCCTCCCGTCGGGCCTCTGGGATGCGATAGGGTTTTAACTTCACCCTTTCACCAGGCGGGGTTATAATATCATGCTCTACCCCAGACGTTTGTCCCAGCAGCTCAGAGAAAACCTCTTTGTTGCGCAGCACAAACTCCTTAACCTCCTGTTGTTGGGGCTTTGACAAGGTGACTGCTATTCCTACCTCAGGAATCACGCAATCAGACTGAGCTGGTGACAAAGTTTCTGCGACTAGGGATTCCCTATCCCTCCAGGGTTTCAACAGATTGATGTGATAGATCTGTTCGGGCTTTCGCCTTCCTGGTTGTCTGACTTTGTAATTCACTTTGCTCACTTTTTCCAATATCTCGTAGGGGCCTTGCCATTTGGCGAGGAACTTACTTTCAACTGTAGGGATAAGTACCAACACCCTATCCCCTGGGGAGAAGGTACGGGTCTTGGCCCCACGGTTATACACTCTCTGTTGTGCCAATTGTGCTTGGGCTAAATGTTCCTTTACGATTGGCATTACCTGTGCAATTCGATCTTGCATCAGGGCGACATGCTCAATCACACTCCTGTGGGGAGAACCCTCACTTTCCCAAGTTTCCCTGGCGATATCCAACAGCCCTCTTGGGTGTCTCCCATAGAGCAACTCGAAGGGTGAGAAACCCATAAAGGATTGGGGTACCTCCCTAATGGCAAACATTAAATAGGGAATAAGACAGTCCCAATCCTTTCCATCTCTATTCACCACCTTCTTTAACATTTGTTTAAGGGTTTTGTTGAACCTTTCAACCAACCCATCTGTTTGGGGGTGATACACAGATGTACGCAATTGTGTCACTTTGAAAAACGTGCACAGTTCTTTCATAACCCGGGACATAAGGGTGTACCTTGGTCCGTGAGCAGTTCCTTACAAATACCCACGCAGCTAAAAACAAGAGATAGCTCTTTGGCTATGGTTTTGGCCGAGGTATTTCGGAGAGGAATCGCCTCTGGATAACGGGTGGCATAGTCCAATATAACCAAAATATACTGATGCCCCCTAGCGGACTTCACTATTGGACCTACCAAATCCATGGCGATCCTCTCAAAGGGAACCTCAATGATGGGAAGGGGTACTAGCGGGTTACGGAAATGTGGCATAGGTGCCGACATCTGACACACAGGGCAGGAGGAACAATAATTTTCTATTTCCTTCACGACCCCAGGCCAATAAAATCTCTGCAACACTCTCTCTCTGGTTTTCTCTGTCCCCAGATGACCCCCAAGAATGTGCCCATGGGCCAACTCTAACACCAACTTCCTGTAGGGTTTGGGCACCACAAGTTGCTCAATGGTTTCTTCTGCCCTTTGAGCCACCCGATAGAGTAGGTCCCTTTCTATGATGAAGTACGGGAAAGTGCAGTTCGTATCTGGGTTCACTAACTCGCCATCTATTTTCATTCCTTTTTCCCTTGCCTTTATTAGGGTGAGATCTTTTAACTGTTCGGTGGCAACATTTTCCCTGTGAACCTCGAGATCAGAAAACTCTACAGACGGCATGTTTTCTTCTGAGGATGTTGGCTCCTCCCCAGTTTCTTGCGTCTCCCCTGTCAATACCGACAAGGGGAATTCTGGAGAGTCCTCACCACTCTCAGAGGCATTCTGGTATGTAGAGGCACCAGTGGGGGGCTCAGGATAATCCCATAGTTCCCAGAACTTTGGAAAATCCCTTCCCACAATGGCATCATGTGGTAAGCTAGACACTAACCCCACCGGATGAGAGAGGGTACCTTTGGAGGTCTCAAAACACGCTGTAGTCACCGGATACTCTCGGGTGTCCCCATGCACACAAATAACAGCTACCGTGTTATTCCCAGAGACCTCTGTAGTAATTAATTCAGCCTTTATCAGTGTCACCAGGCTACCTGAATCTAGCAACACAACAACATTTCTACCATTGATAGACATTTTGCATAGATGTTTCTTAGTTCCCCGAATCACAGTGCATGCGACTGTCGCAAACAGCGACTGACGTCTGTCCCTTAGAAAGTCGCATTGCATGGGTTCATCCACAACCGGGCAATTTGCTGCAATGTGTCCCTCGAGCCGGCAGCGGTAGCAAACAATCCTTTTTGCTGCCTCTTGAGGCCTTGACTTCCCAGCCTGTTCTCGCCAGACACTAGGGAGAACCCCCACCCTCTCACTCTCTCCACCCTCACCCCTTGGAATCATCTTACCCGCCACTGGGGATGGTCTGGTCTTAGGGAGGAAAGTTTGTGAGTCTCTGGAAGAAGCAGTCAGGTTCTCTGTAGCCAAATACCTCTCAACAAGATCGACAAGCTTATCGGCCGTTTCTGGTTCTCCATGGCTTACCCACTTTTGGATGGGAGTAGGAAGAGCTCTCAGGAAGCGATCCATCACAACACGTTCCACAATCTTTGGAGCGGACAAAGTCTCTGGCTGTAGCCCGCAAAGCCAGGGTGACGCCCAGCCGTGCCAATATTTCAGTTTTTAGTACAACATAGTCTTTTGCTTGGTCAGGCTCTAAGTCATAATAAGCTTTCTGCGATTCGCCAGTTAACAGAGGGGCTACCAGTCCAGCCCACTGCTCCTTGGGCCATTTTTCCCTTTCAGCAGTCCTTTCAAATGTGGTCAAAAACACCTCTGGATCATCCTCTCCAGTCATTTTTGTCAGTAAACGACTCACCCCAAATGATGCAGTATTAGTGGAACCACTTGCCTCACTGGTCTGCGGACGTTGCTGTATCAAAGTCTCCATTTGTTGTAGTCTCTGCTCTTGCTTCTGCAACAAGTCTATGAAGGGGGCCTCAGATTGCTGCTGGGCTTGTTGGTGAGCTTGCTGCTGGGCTGCGAGGCTCTGTTGCAAAGTCGCATTTGTCCGGTGCTGATTGGCATTTGCTAGAGCCAGCTGCTTCAGCATCTCCTCCATGCTGGCCATAAAAAAAAAACTGCCTGCATTCTCCACCAACTGTGAGGGGCTAGCTCGGCAGCGGGTCTGTGCGATTCCCTGGAAGGGTTCAGCACACAGAAAAGAACTAGGTGTTGTAGTATATGTAGTGATGTGTGTATATATATATATATATATATATATATATATATATATATATATATATATATATATGTATATATATATATATATTATACTGTATTATGTGAGTAAAAGATTGAACAGGCCAAATCTTAGTAACCTGTAATTGCATTACACATCAAAAGATACTTCCATTGTCCATTATCAAATGGACAAAGAGAAGGATATAGGAAGTCCTTTTTGCACATCAGATCTGTAATTCACATTAAGAGACGCTTGCCTATTGTCAAATAGCCAACTGGACAGGATGACCTCTTGCTTACATATCAAACAATTTCTTAGGCCACAGGTAATATAATTACTTATTAAAAGAGAGCTAATTGGTATACAAGGATGTATACGGGTTGGCTCCCGAATACTAAATTTAAATCAGTTAAAAATTGGCAGGAAGGGGCGTGGGGGGCTCGGAACCCCTAACACTGACTGGTAGAGGGTGACACAGCACTTTCCATTCCTATTGCTGCTACCTTGATCCCTCCAGCTTTTATTCTTTCCATCTCTTCCTTTATCTTGTGTAGCTCCTCCTGCAAACGATCTCTCTCACTTCTCATTTCATTAAACGGCACCCAAGGCTGTTTACTTGGCTTTTCTCTAGGTTCTGGCCTTCTATAACTATCTGACTTGTTATAAGATCTTCCTCTCCATGGCCCATAATCATCTCTATTTTGCTGACCCTCGACTCTAAAAACTCTAGCTGCATCAACCGCAAGACTGTCTTCTCTACACCTTCTCCTCCACAAATTATCCGCTCTTAACAAAATATCATTATAATCACTAGGATCAGGTGTAACAGATAAAATTCCTTCCCTGACATCATCATCCACTGCTTCCAATAACATTGACCTATGAACCAGACCACCATGTTCAAAACCAGGATTCCCAGTCATCACATATTCCATCACACTGTTAATTCTATCTGCAAGTTCATACGGGCATTCATTCTTCATTTGCTTAATTTTCCCTGCAAGGACACATTTGTCGTCACACCATACAATGCTTTCAATAACTCCCTTAAAACATCCTTAGTTCTATGACGCTGGCCACAATTTAGCAAAATACGTGCCCACAATCCATTGCCTACACTTTTCTGCAAAATTCTAGCTAGGTCCTCCACATTCAAGTTGTATGTGTCTCTGACTCTCTGTAAATCACAAAACCATTTCATGAACCTATTTACATCATAGCGGGGTACCTGACCTACCTCTCTTATAATAGCTTCCATCTCCTGTGGTTTTAATTGTTTAGTGATCAATTTAATTTCACTTGTATCGTCAGTGTTCAATACAGTTGTTGTAGTGGTAGGAGCTGCTGATATGCATGGGGTTGCATGTAATTCACCCCAGGGATATATTGGCTTATAATCTTTGTTATCAAGCTGTATTTTAGAAGTATCATTTTGATGCATGTAACTTGATTTTTCTGCCAATTTATCAAAAGCAATGTTAGCAGCATGTTTACACTCCTCCAACTTTTTCTCAACAACTTGTATTTTCACTGACAATTCCTCGTTTACACGACTTAAATTATCACATAATTTTGCCTTCTCAATCAGTGCCTCCCCAGTAGTGATGGCATGTAACCTGAGATCTGACATCCTCTCATTCAACCCTTTTTCCATAACCTCATAGCTCTGAGTATGTTCTAGAATTTTCTGCTTTTTCCCTTTAATATCCTCCATTAATTCTGTACAACAAGACAATAGTCCCTGAATAATCATACCCTTACGTTTTTTTTCTTTTGTTTTCTTATCAAAGACACTATCAGATAAAAAGCATTTCATTAACTTCCTCGACTGTCTATATTCTTGATTAATCTCATAAGGCCCCCCATGACTTTTTATATAATTTAACAGACATAAATTCACATTCTCTCCTTTAGGGCTATTGTCACCACCAGACAGAGCCAAAGCCATTGTGAAAAATACAATGAGAGAGAAGAAAAAAACGATTTAAAAAATAAATAATAAATAATAATGAATAAGGCACATTTAACAATTGTTAGGTTTCTTTGAACTTCCTTCCTGGGCCCTCACGGTCTTCTGTCACCTCACAGATTGTGAGATCAAGTCTCCAGAAAATAATTCTAGGCTTTCAAACTTGTTAAATTTTGTAGATCATACTCTTGGTTCTTCATCAGGAATTGTTGTCATCACTGGCTTCTGTTACTATGTCCTGAAAATGCGCTTCTGGTCACTTGAACGGCACCAATGTAGAAATTCATAAAGTGTAGTATCCTCCGATTAGATAATTGATGTATAGATATTAGTAGGATGATTATAAATGATGTTGTTCCGCAGCAACACACCAGGCCCTCCAGAGAACGCAATTTTTATTCAACGACTTCAATACAGAATAAAGTCCAAAGTCCATAGATGATACAAAAATCCAACAGAGTAATTCAGATTTCTACCTGCGCCCCCATACTCATACAGAGAGAATACAGAAGTACCTTCTCTCTGACAAGATGACCTGAATGTCAAAACTGACTAACAGAATAAATATCCTTTTCACTAAATTGCTAACAATTTAATTGGCCGTCTTTGATCTGAAAGACATGACCCAGCGTCTTGTCTTGCAGATCGTCAGGTAATTGTCACTCCCAGCAGGAATCAATTTAGTATTCGGGAGCCAACCCATATACATCCTTGTATACCAATTAGCTCTCTTTTAATAAGTAATTATATTACCTGTCAGGCCCGGACTGGGACAAAAAATAGGCCCGGGCATTTTAGACTGAGCAGCCCGGGGGGGGGGGGGCACAGCAGGGGTTAATGACGGGATGTGGGGTGAGATAAAGTAAGATAGATTGAAAGATTAAGATAGAAAGATTGGAAGATAGATAGATAGATAGATAGGAAGGAAGATAAAGAAAGAGAAAGATAGATAAAGATAGAAAGAAAGAAGGGAAGGAAGGAAGTTAGATAAATAGATATAGATAGATAGAAAGGGAGGAAGATGGATAAAGAAAGAATGAATAATATAGAAAGAAAGAAGGGAAGGAAGATAGATAGATAGATAGATAGATAGATAGATAGATAGATAGATAGATAGATAGATAGATAGATAGATAGATAGATAGATAGATAAAGATAGAAAGCAAGAAGGGAAGATAGATAAAGAAAGATAGAAAGAAAGAAAGAAAGAAAGAAGGGAAGGAAGATTGATAAATAAATAAATAAATAAAGATAGATAAATATGCCCTATGGCCAGTCCGGGCCTGTTACCTGTGGCCTAAGAAATGGTTTGATATGTAAGCAGGAGCTCATCCTGTCCAGTTGGCTATTTGACAATAGGCAAGCGTCTCTTAATGTGAATTACAGGTCTGATGTGCAAAAAGGACTTCCTATATCCTTCTCTTTGTCCATTTGATAATGGACAATGGAAGTATCTTTTGATGTGTAATGCAATTACAGGTTACTAAGATTTGGCCTGTTCAATCTTTTACTCACATAATACAGTATAATATATATATATATATATATATATATATATATATATATAAACACATCACTACATATACTACAACACTAGGCACAGCAGACCGTGGTAGGAGAAAACAAAAAGGTGCGGTTTTATTTTAAATACACCACAAAAAATTACGACAGAAAACAAAAGAAATAACAAAAATAAATCTTGGTCAACTTGACCTGCTTGCTACACACGCTGGTGTCCCTAACTACCAACTGGGTACAGCTTTGTGCTGTCCCAGTCCCTGACTCCCTGGAGTTTAAATGTTTTAGGAATAGCCACACAGGCTTTAGCTCACCGCACAAAGCACAAAGCACAAAGCACAAAGCACAAAGCACAAAGCACAAAGCACAAAGCACAGACAGTCCACACAGGTCTGCTTCCAGCTTGGAGTGACACTCTATTCATATTGGGAGCTTTTACAAGAGGCCCTAACGAGCCCACCTGAAACAGCTGGGGTAATCAAGTCCTCCTAGCAGGACTCCCAGCACTCCCCCTAGAGATACAAAGTGGCATAAAGCCTGAATCTAGGAGAAATATACCTGTCCTCTTGGACGCAACCAGGGGATTTAACCTGCCTACTGTCACAATGTATAACTAAATATTAACAAATTATCAAGAGTTATATACCGACCCATTTCCTCCCTCAATGCTAAGACCAGGTATTGTCCTATTTAGTAAATTCAGTAACTGATTAGTCTTTGCTTGCATTATCAATATATTATTACTGCTTAGTTGTTTTGGTTTACTACCACCATCTATAATTTCCCTTTGCTGGGTTGCAAAACTTTTCTGCTAGTGGTACTTATTCAGAAGAAGCATCACCAGGGCCGGATTAACAGAGGGGCTGATGGAGCTGCAGCTCCAGGCCCCCCTTCTCAAGATAGGCCCATTTGCCCCAAAAAAAAAAAAAGTTTTTTGTTTTTTTTTAGATCGACTTCGGGGGTTGTAGCTCGATGACCAGAGGTCACAGAAACCCCACATTTGGGGGGTAGTCAGTTGAAGACCTACCCCACAACCGGTCAAAATATGGGATGGCTATCATTTATGGTTCTGGAGATACGGGCCTGCTTGCACAGCCTGTCAGAAGCTACATACAGAGCGGCCATTATAAATACAAGTTGACACACTGCAGCAGACTGAGAAAAAAAATCATCATTTGTTTTTTGCTAAAAAATTACTCTATGGTGGTCTTTGCAACTTTTTATGTTGCACGGTATAGAGCTGCATGATTCTGGCTAAAACGACAACTGCAATTTTTTTGCTTAGAAGATAGATCACGATTCTCTCACGATTCGTACGGCATAACATCGTCTTTCACATTAAAATGGAAAAAAAAAAAAATGGGCTAACTTTACTGTTTTGTTTTTATGGTTTTTATTATTCAATGAAGTGGGCAAATGCAGTGTGACATAAAATATTGCAGCAATTGCCATTTTTGTCTCTGCTAAAATATATATAATGTTTGGCGGTTCCAAGTAATTTTCTAGCAAAAAATATTGTTTTTTAACTTAACCACTTCCCGACCGCCCACCGCAGGTATACGTCGGCACTTTAGAGATGGATATCTCGGTAACGGCAGCAGCTGCTGCCACAACCGAGATATCCATCTCTTCTGTGGGCGGTCGGGTAAACGATAATGGCGGTCTCCGCGGCGGAATCGCCGCGAGATCGCTGTTATCGGTGGCGGACGAGCGTCCCCCCCCCCGCTGCGCTCCCGCGCTCTCCGCCGCTTACCGGAGCCGTCGGTAGCGGCGGAGGCGATCGGGTGCGCTCGTCTGGTCAGCGGGGATGCGAGTGAGGGAAAAAATTTCCCTCGTCCATCCCCGTAGCTCTGCTGGGCGGAAGTGACGTCAAACGTCAGTTCGAAACAGCGTCTTAAAAAGACATTTTTTTTAAATGTCATTAAAAAAATGACATTTAAAATTTTTTTTTTTTTTTTTTTTGCATTTTAGCCTAAATATGAGATCTGAGGTCTTTTTGACCCCAGATCTCATATTTAAGAGGACCTGTCATGCTTTTTTCTATTACAAGGGATGTTTACATTCCTTGTAATAGGAATAAAAGTGATAATTTTTTTTAATTTTTTATTTTAGTGTTAAAAATTGGTAAAATTAATACAAATAAATACGAAAACAAAAAAAAAATGTTTTAAATCGCCCCTTTACGACGAGCTCGCGCGCAGAAGCGAACGCATACGCGAGTAGCGCCCGCATATGAAAACGGTGTTCAAACCACACAAGTGAGGTATCGCCGCGATCGTTAGAGCGAGAGCAATAATTCTAGCCCTAGACCTCCTCTGTATCTAAAAAAATGCAACCTGTAGAATTTTTTAAACATCGCCTATCGAGATTTTTAAGGGTAAAAGTTTGACGCCATGCCACGAGCGGACGCAATTTTTAAGCGTGACATGTTGGGTATCATTTTACTCGGCGTAACATTATCTTTCACAATATGTAAAAAAATTGGGCCAACTTTATTGTTGTCTTATTTTTTAATTTAAAAAAGTGAATTTTTTCCAAAAAAAGTGCGCTTGTAAGACCGCTGCGCAAATACGGTGTAACAAAAAGTATTGCAATGACTGCCATTTTATTCTCTAGAGTGTTAGAAAAAAAATATATAATGTTTGGGGGTTTTAAGTAAAAAAATGTTTTAGTCTCGTAAACACCGAATCTGAAAAACAGGCCCGGGGCTAAAGTGGTTAAACAAGTGTTGGACTTTAAGTGGTTACATTTATTGCATTTACAAACAGAAGTTTGATCTAAAAAGGAAGTTGGTTACAATGTTTCATGTTTACAAACTTGGCAGACAGTCGGATATTTTCTTTACACACAGAAGTTTATCATTTTGATATAAGAAGAAAGCGTTAGTTACAATGTTTCCTGCTAAGAACTTGGCAGACTGTCCAGATATTTTCTTTTGACAGCGGAAAGTCTCTCCACTTGTTATATGAAAGAATCAGCAAACTCTGCATTGGAGATGTCAGGGGGGTTGAATCAAGATCACAATTTTAACGATTAATTGTGCAGCTCTAGCACGGTACTGTATTTGCGCAGCAATTTTTCAAACATGTTTTTTTTTGGAAATAAACTGTTTCATTCATTAAAAAAAACCCACTAAAGTTAGCACGATTTTTTATTTATTTTTGGTAGATTAATAGATTGACTTGTGTAAAACCAGCTAGCCCATACATAGATCGACTATGGCTGGTCTCTGCATAATTGGTGTAATTTCAATTCATGTATTACCCGCTTAACCACTACGCAGTCCCTAAACATCCTTCCACTCCTATACATTGTGCCCACTGTCATACCCTCCACACTCCTCTCCTGTACATAGTGCCCACTGTCATACCCTCCACACTCCTCTCCTGTACATAGTGCCCACTGTCATACTCTCCACACTCCTCTCCTGTACATAGTGCCCACTATTATACCCTCCACACTCCTCTCCTGTACATAGTGCCTGCTGTCATAGACTCCTCTTCTGTACATACTGCCCACTGTCGCACCCTCCACACTCCTCTCCTATACATAGTGCCCACTATCATACCATCCCCATTCCTCTCTTGTACATACTGCCCACTGTCATACCCTCCACACTTCTCTCCTGTACATACTGCCCCATTATACCCTCCACACTTCTCACTGGTACATACTACCCTCTGTCATACCCCCACACTCCTCCTGTACATACTGCCCACTGTCATACTCTTCACACTCCTCTCCTGTACAAACTGCCCACTGTCATACCCTTCACACTCCTCTCCTGTACATAGTACCTGCTGTCATACACTTCTTTCCTGTACATACTGCCCACTGTCATACCCTCCACATTCCTCTCCTGTACATACTGCCCACTGTTATACCCTCCACACTCCTCTCCTATACATAGTGCCCACTATCATACCGTCCACACTCCTCTCCTGTACATACTGCCCACTGTCATACCCTCCACACTCCTCTCCTATACATAGTGCCCACTATCATACCATCCACACTCCTCTCCTATACATAGTGCCCACTGTCATACCCTCCACACTCCTCTCCTGTACATGGTGCCTGCTGTCATACACTTCTCTCCTGTACATACTGCCCACTGTCATACCCTCCACACTCCTCTCCTGTACATGGTGCCTGCTGTCATACACTTCTCTCCTGTACATACTGCCCACTGTCGTACCCTCCACACTTCTCTCCTGTACATGATGCCCACTGTCATACCCTCCACACTTCTCTCCTGTACATTGTGCCTTTTGCCGTACCCTTTGCACTCTTCTCCTGTACATAGTGCCCAATGTTAGACCCTCCACATTCCTCTCACTCACCTGCACATACTTCCCACTTATATACTGTCCGTACTCCTCCCCTATGTCGCTTACCTGCAAAAACAGTTCTTTAAAATGATACTAAATACCCTCAATGTTACCAGCTCTAGAATGGAGACACTTTTGTTAGTTCAACTAAAGGAAATCTCAGTTCTCATATTTGTTCTGTTCCATTATTAGAACTTATTTAATTTTGTGATTACTACTGTGATGTACAGAGGAACATCGGGGATCTCAGCTACTCTAAATATAGCACTTGTGAAAAAGTGTCCCTGAAAATATTTTTTAAATGTTGGCAACTATGCACTTATGCACTGCCCAAGGGCCACTAGGTCAGTAGGGGGCCACATGAGAGGTTTCTGGGATCCTGTGATATTAAAGCAGTAGTAAACTTTCCTGACATTACTACTTTTTAGAGGCCCTGGGGTAGGTTATGCCACAATGTACAAGTATGCACAGCATATTAGCACATTAGGGTACACTTAAATTTTCAGACTGGGCCCTCCATTGCTGCGCTGTAATTCTCATGCATTTATTTATTATTTATAAAAGGCCCCACCAAAATCCTCAGCACCAGGCCCATGATGTTCTTAATCTGGCCCTGAGCATCACAACTGGAGATACAACAATAAACTGTAAATAAGATGATTTTTAATATAGTTATAGTTTAATATAATTTAATGTGTTTTTTTCCAGGAGAATACAGTAATTGCACACAATCATGAAAATATATTAAAGTGGTTGTAAACCTGTTACAAGAAATATGAACAAAGCAAATCCCTCTAGAGCTAAAAAAAGATGACGGAGAGGGAATACACAGCCTGGGATTGACAGCCTCAGTGTGGTTCCTGTGTGTTGTGTGAAAGGGGGGGTGTGTGCATTCCCTCGAATTTGAATGGCTGTAGAGAAAAGAAGGCTGCAAATAAACAGGTACAACGTATGTAGGAGGATTTGTTTTAATCTCAGTGAATCACCTGAGGTCAGTTACTTCACTGGGTAAATATTGGGTATACTGAGTATAATGATTTACAACCACTTTAGTGCCTGATAATTGGAGGTGCGCAAAATGTGCCTTTAAAAAATACAAAAGGTACATGGATACAAAGAAATGGTGAACTTGCTCTAACTTAAAACTCACAAACAAAAAAACGTTTGCTTGAGCAATTCTCATCATTCCACCTTCCATCATCCCACATTTCCACACAGTGCTCATTTCCACGACGGTTGTTGGGTTCACCTTCACGCCAGTTGAAGTATTTGATGGCTTCTCCAGACAGGTCTCTAAAATCACCCTCTTTCTGCAAGTCATTTATACCCATGAATGTGTGACTATTGACCTGCTTGCGGAGGGAGAGGATGACTTGGTTTTCTTCGGGGGTCCGGGGTACAGCCAACTGACCTCCACCATTGGCACAGCTGCTTCTGGCATCAGAATAAGTGGCTTCAACACCATTTATTATATAGAATTTGTTGCCACTTCTAGCGAATTCTTTTTTAAAAGAAAGAGCTGTAATAGAAGAATAGGAAAAAATATATATTTTCATCACAACACATGGAACACATAGCAAACAGTAACATCTGCCACTTTCTATCAGGTTAAAGGAATTCTGTAGGTGAACATCTGTGGCAGCCATTGATGACCTCAATCTAATAATTGTCATTTAGAGGGCTCAGCTGCTTAAAGTCCAGGGCCCGGATTCACGTATGTTAGTGGAGTAGGGCATCTTTGTGCGGGCGTAGAGTATCTTATTTACGCTACGCCGGCACAACGTTGAGAGGCAAGCATTGTATTCTAAAGAATATGCGCTCAACGTACCCCCGGCGTAGCGTATAGTTGTCGGCGTAAACCGACGTAAGTCAAAGTAGGTGGAAGTGGGTTGGAAGTGGGCGTGTAACATTTAAATGAAGCGTGCCTCCATGCAAATCATGGGCTGAGCTTCAAAAAACGAACTGCGCATGCGTCGTCTCTTGGACACATCCCAGTGCACATGCTCACAGTCATGTCAAAATAGTTGCCTAAGATACGCTAATAAACTGCCTACGACGTGAACGTAACCTATGCACAGCCCTATTCACGTAGTACTATGTAAACGACTTAACATACGATGGCTGTTCCCTGGTCCATACCTTAGCATGAGTTGCGCCTCCTATATGAGGAATAACTTTACGCCAGACGTGACCCTTACAGAAACCGCATACATGAAGCGGCCGGGCGCATCTCCATTCGTAAATCAGCGTATCTTACTGATTTGCATATTTAAAATGGGAACGCTGAATGCGTCCAGCGTAACTATACGATACGACAGCGTAGGCAAGTTACGTCGGGCGGCTGACGCCTTGCTTTTCGACGTATCTAGCTTTGTGAATCGGCGCAGAGATGCGGCGGAGCATATTTGTACTTATGACGGCGTATCTTTTAATACGACGGCGTAAGTCCGTCGTGAATCCGGGCCCAGATGTCTAAACTGTAGTCTTGTTCATCTAAATATGCACTCCAGGACACCCAAAAATCGAAAGACTAAAGGACTTGGTAAAACATTTTTACTAACCTGATCCTCCACTCCTGCTAGAGCAGTCCCGGGAGCCTCTTCTCTCCTATATTTCTGCAGTCTAAAGGTCTTCTGACTTCAAAAAGACCAATGCAGGGACCACACTGTAGCTCTGCAGTGGACATAAGGACACTGAGGGACAGTCCACTGTCAGAACATGGGGGAGCAAAGGGTTGGGTAAGAAAAACTGCTGGGTTTTACGCTTGTTGTACTCATTTTAAGCGCATTTGTATTGTTTGGTCTGTAGACTGCTCCTGACTATGAGCTGTGATCTGCTTCAGCAGCAGAGATTGGACCTCCAATCCTTTTAACTTTCCAGCCCTGTACACACGGTCGGGATTCCCAGTGGTATAAAGTCTGCCGTGAATCCCGACAGGAAAACTGCGGGGAAAGCTTTGACCGGGCCGTGTGTACAGGGCTTATGCTCTCTCGGCACTGCCTCGCAGTGTTTTGCATTGGCAAGTGTAGTAAATCTTGCAGGAAAAAAAACGCCGGGAATCCTAGTGGGAAAATAGAGAGCAGATTTTCTATTTTTCCCAACCAGGATTCCCGGCAGTTTTCTCAGCGAGGGAGCATACACATGCCCAGTTTTCACAAAAGGCTCTCCCAGCAGTTTTCTTGCCGGCTAAACCGGTCGTGTGTACGAGGCTTTCTTTCTCCGCTGAAGAGTCCAAGGCAACTGTCTCTTCTGCCTACCTACCTATTGGCCCCAAACACAAGATATACATTACCCAGGTGAAAGTAAACTCTGTATAAAGCATCCAGTTAACCTTTTTCTTGCTTCTCAAGGTTTGATTGCAGATCTCTTATCCGTCTATCCATACCAGCCATTTGCAATTTAAATTTTTCGATTGCTAAGAAAAGAGTTGACATAAAGTGAATATATCACATGCTAAAGCATTTGTTTATTTCTTCAATATGCTCAGGAGACATTGAGAATTGAGAAGAAACTTTTCATTCCAATTCATTTAATTGACCAATGGCCAAAACAAAAGGAACATTTCCACTATTTTACTCAAAGTAGAAACCTCCTATAGACAAGTCTAGTCTATCAGACATTGACTAAGCTTAACTTTTCCATTTGGCTTTAGGGGTTTGCATGATTGACCATTGTATGGACTGCATGTGTTCCTTAGGCTTTAACATCAACAGTGAAAGTATAAAACCACTTTGCAGTTTTGTTTTTTATCCCGGAATATACTTAAAGATACTAACGGGTAGTTGCTTTGCTCAGTTTATGGTCCACCAAAATAAAAAGAACCCAAAAGCAATGTCTTGGATGTTCTGCCAATGAGATCTCCATGTCATAATTCCCAATTCTGATCCTTTCCCCTGGGGAGTTTTGGGTGTTTCTGCCCCCTGTAGTGTTCTAGCTTCTCCTGTTACATTCTCCATAAAATAAAATAAATACAAATCCAGCAGCGGTGGTGGGAGCCCTTCATAATAGCAGCAGCAGAAGTGCACAACCAGTAACTTAGAGATCTCACCAACCGAGTTCCAGAGAGATGGATTACCTTCAGATGATTAGACACAAACAGAGGGTTGCAGGGACAATCTCCCTTTCCTGACTCTACCCCCTGTCAGCCCACAATGAGTTAACGCCTCCTCTGGAACCCACAGAACCACCTCTTCCTAGCTAAATAAAAGACAGCCCCACTAAAATGTTCTTTTTTTTTTGGTCTTGCTCTAGGCTACCTGTTGATTGCAGTTAGGAAGTACTTTGATTGTTGCAAGTATATCCCCCTACTGCGCAGCCCCTCCAGGTTCAACCTCTCCTGGAGTTTGTAGACCCTGAATGTTGGAGGGTAAACCCTCTTGAAACTGGGTGCCCTGTGTGCCAGGTCATGGGCAATGTTGCTTAAACTGCATGAATATTCTACAGGTGTGGTATAAGTAAGCTTTGCAATGTCACTATTAGTCTGTTCCTTAGGGTTGTTTTCCTGTTCTGTATAGGCAGCATGCCACACATCTCTCCTGGCTTTGTTTTCAGTCTGAGAACAGTGGTGGATGAGGTCACAGAGGGCAGGGAGACGGGCGGTGCGGGGTAGTGACAGCCAGTCTTTTTGCTCCCCTCCTGTGCTGTTTGTTCCTGGGGTTGGACAGTCTGACATTTTTTCTCACATTCGGTGTCTCTTGTCTGCCCCTGGAAGTGTTGTCTAGGCTGACTTGCTGCTGCTTCAAAAAAATAAGTGGACGATAATTGCATGATTGCGCCTGGGGCACTGAGGAATTGTACCATCCAGGATATCTCACATATTGGTAGTGCGGCACCTAGAAGCGTTTACTTTCAGCGGCATCTGGTCTTTTGGGACTGGCCCCACCAGGACACCGTTCAAGCTGCTAATACAGCGTTCAGGTTTCTATGTGGTTGCGCTTACCCAAAGACCATTCAAGATTGATCTTGATTTGAAATTTACATGGGGCACCCCCATATCCTTAAACAATAGTGTTAGTCTGCTGCTGCTGTGGGTCGGTGCCAAGGCCAGTGGTCTTCCCCTCGTGTGAGGTGGCTGCCCTGCTGCTGTACCACTTGGCTATGAGCGAGCTTTGATACCCTCTTTTGCACCTTTAGTGAAGCTCCTGAAGAAGCGACTTTTCAAGTCACGAAACATGTAGAGCCGTTTTTAACTCTTCAAGGACTGTTTTTGGAATATCCAGGAGCAAGTACCTCAGTGAGGGCTTTGTTGTTAAAGTGTTTCATATAGCCCCGTAGGAAGTATATAACGGGTACTCCCTTTTGGTGAACTAATAGGTCTCTTTTAAAACTTCATATGTTTTATTAAAAATGTATTATATACATATGTATTTATGTGAACCATTAAAAACTTTATAAAATTGTATACGTGCCTATAAAGTTGATGTTTCCTTTACTCCCAATTCTATCAATTTACTAGGATGTGGCACATTTATATTCAGTGTGTTTTGATTACTACCCTAGGGCATTGTAATCAACCTCAATTTGCAGTAGAGAAGGAGTCAAAGGCAACCCAAGCACAATAGCTGCTATTGTGTCTACTACAGGAGAGAACCAGGAGATTTTGCCGGACTAAAGTCCTACCCAGAAAGAGGAAGTGCCAGGATGGGGAACTGCAGTAATACTCTTAAAAGAAAAGCAGGGGAGGTACAGTGTGTGCTCAGGTCATGCAGCAAACACCTAGTTTGCGTAGGCACACTTGGCACCACAAAGGGGAGGCATCCAATCTTAATAACTCCAGCCACTGGAAGGTGATACTCAGACCACTTCTTACAGGTGTGTACACATTGTAAAACGAACATTAAAAAATGCACTAAAAAAGCATACCAGATAGGTGTGATCCTGGCCTAACAGTTTAACTTTAAAACTGAATTAAATTAATGTAATATGTAATTATGTAAGCAAAAAATGACATGGCCTGTTACCTGGAGCCGCGCTGTCTCCTCTTTCCCCTTTGGGTCCTGGTGGTCCTGTCAGTTATAAAACATTTAATGAGAGAGTTAATTAAACAAAACCCATACAGTTAAAACTTTAAATGATCTGTGCAGGAGAAGGTCAAATAAAATGTAGGCCTATGAATATCACAAAGGTGTTGATGACAGTCTCTGTTTACTTTCCATGAATGGATGTGTGAGGGTGCCTAGGCACGCCTGTACCTACAGCCCAATAACTGTATATCTGCAGTGTGAAATCTAAGGCACTGTTGCCCCTGACTGTGTCACAGAGAATGTGGAGTGAGATTTGGAGATGTCACCACTGTGCTACTCACTCCTTACTGGAGGCTCTGACGTAAGAAAGCAAAGCCCTGCCTCTTCCAAGATTCTGTTGTTCCGTCAGATTAGGTGACCAGTCAGAATTGGTAACAGAAGTGACGTTCCATCGCCGCCATCTTTCTACAATCTGTGCTCCTCCAAAGTAATGATACAGCGAGAAGGGGCCAAGTGGAAATCTTTTTACACCCACCGGAGGTTTGCATTTCACAGTTATTTTTAACAGGAAACAAAGCATATACAGTATGATGTGACTGGTGGAGGATCAGCTTATGAAGAAGGCAAGGCTGTGCCATCTAAACACATTCTGATTGGCCAGACAGCGTGTGGGCGGCTTCCCAGTTCGACAGCCCTGGACCACTCCCACCCAAAGACACACAGCTGACGTCTCCATGAGGGTTACCCAGGCTCCAGCTGCGGCTAACACATGGCGCTTGTGAATCCCCCAATACAGACTTCCCGGTGGCCTTTCATTGTCTTACAAATATAAACCAAGTAATTCAGCACTCCTCACTTGAACTATTGTAACTTTTATTTCTACCAGTGAACCCATTGGGGAGATTTCCTCTCACTAGGCATGTGCAGAATGCAAAAATTTTCACTTCAGATCGATTTGTTAGTTTACTAATTTTGTTTTGTTGAGTTTGTAACAAAATTAGTTTAGTTTAGTTTATTCATATTCCACCGGATTTAAATGTTTCCAAAAATATAGAATCTATTCAAATTTATTGTGACGAATAGCTGGCTCTATTCTGTTCGAAGTTCGAATTTTGGAAGAAGGCTATATTCTATTTTAAAATTTAGAATTCTGGGAGACAACTATATTATTTCTACCTTATTCTATTTTATTCAACATTTTTAACTTTGAAAGGTGGTTATATTCTTTTTTTTGATTCTATTTTTTTCTATTCTAATATTTTATTTTCTATTATTTTCTATTTAATTCTTTTTCTTTAGTTTCTAATATATTCTTTTATATTTAATCCTATTTTATTCTATTTGTTTCTAATCTATCTATAATGCAGCCTAAGTAAGAATCGTTATCTTTTTTCATGTTTATACCTTACTGTATTTATCCATTTCAAATTTGAATTCATTTTTAAATTTGGACAATTTTGTTTGTTTTTTATTTCGGATTCCTTACTATTGTAGCACTGTCCACATAGGCCTTGCTGTGTGTTGACTTCTTTGGCCTCCCTTGTATTACCTGCAGCCAGTTGCTAGGGTTTTTCACGTATCCACCCTAAGGTCCCTTTCACACTTGTACGACTTCAAAGTCCAAAATCGTGGGACAAGTCGTATAAGTGTGAAAGGGGACTTACTCCTGCTTGCTCGTTACTCAGTAAACAGTCCAGGGTATTTGTTTATTTGTATATTTCTTTGGAACTTGGATGGGAGAAAGGAATATTGGGATACACCAACTTGAACTATTCACAGTAGATAAGGACAACTCTCACTTGGCCTTACTAGAAGATTTGTGGAAGCAGACACACTTTTTTTTTACCACACTGCCATATATATGGAATAATTAAGTCTTCTTGCTCTCTCTAGCAGCAGACTTGATGCAACTACTTTATATTCAGGATACTATGTAATAGAGGTGTTGAAATTAATCGTAGCATCGATGCATCGCGATTCGACCACCCGCAATGCGGCACCGATGCTACGACCTTGCATAATCAATGTTCTGATGATGTCACCAGCGCGCGGATATACGCGCTGCCTCCAAGTCTGATCTGAACATCAAGCAGCCGAAGGAGCCGCGGGCGCTAGCCGCGCATTTTTCCCGCCCCCCCGCTGACGTCATCCCCAGCGTCGCCCTGTTGAGCTTGGTGCTGTGAGACATGTGGAGCGAGCGTCTCACAACATTGCATCCTCTTTCTATTGGGCTCCGATTACAGCGGGGGGCAGTGATAAAGTACAAGGAGCAAATAGCCTCGTCACTAATAGGTGGGGGTGATAGGTGGTGTCACGTGCTGTGAACTCGTGCCGTCAGGGTGAAGATCGTGGAGGAAGATGGACGGGGCTCGCTGTGTTTGTGTCTTGCTATGTCTTGTCTTTGGCTTACTGCGGCCGACGTGGATCATGCTGGTGAGTGTAACAGAGTTTAAGGATTGCTGTGTACACAGGAGGGGGAAGGACTGTGCCACCGTCAGTCCCAAAAGGGGCACAAAACAAGTTCTGAGCCTCTTTCATTTACTTTGTAATCACTTTTCCCGCCCCAGTGCTCCGGTCACCCCTACACTGTAGACTTCTGTTACTCTGTCCCCTCTGAATACACTCCATGTTCCTGATCTGTATTCCCCGTCCCATATCTGATGGTCATACACATAGCAATTTGTGATTGATCTCACTAGTGATCACAAACAAGCGATGTGTTATTGATGGAAATACTGAACGATGAAACAATATAATATCATAACATTAATTATGGTTTATGTATGCCTTTGTTTTTGTCTTATTGGTTGATTCACATCACTTCATTGATATGAAATTGATACTTTTTTTTTTTTTTTCTACGATTTATGGTTTTGCTCATTACTGCCCCACACATGCAATGCATGGCTGCATGTGTGGGGCAGTAATGAGCAAAACCATAAATCGTACAAAAAAAGGAGGTATCAATGAAGTTGTGATGTGAATCAGTCAATAAGACATACATAAACCATAATTAAGCACTTAAGACCCGGACCAAAATGCAGGTAAATGACCAGGCCCCTTTTTGCAATTCGGCACTGTGCCGCTTTAACAGACAATTGCGCGGTCGTGCGACGTGGCTCGCAAACAACATTTTCCCACAAATAGAGCTTTCTTTTGGTGGTATTTGATCGCCTCTGCGATTTTTATTTTTTGTGCTATATACAAAAATAGAGCGACATTTTTGAAAAAAAATCAATATTTTTTAATTTTTGTTATAAGAAAAATCAAATAAACTAAATTTTAGTCAAACATTTAGGCCAACATTTATTTAGCCACATGTCTTTAGTAAAAAATCGCAATAAAAAAAATAGCTACCTAGCGGGAACAGCGACACTAATACAGCGATCAGAAAAATTATCGCTTAGTGACGCTGGCAATAGGGAGTGAAAGGGTTAACTAGGGTGGCGATCAAGGGGTTAAAACTTTATTCGGGGGGAATACAGGGGCTACCCTGAACATAACACTAACATAACTGCCTGTCACATTGACACTAACTGCAGTGATTATACATATGATCACTGTATTCAGTGACACTGTGACAGGGGGGGGGGGGGTGGGGGGGCGATCAAGGGGGTTAAATGTGCCTATGTGTCTGTGTGTCAGTGTAGTGTTGTGCAGACTTACAGTGAGATGTGATCTCTCCTCAGCGGCGGTTGAAAAAAACGCTGAGGGGAGAGATCACATCACTTCCTCCTCCTGTGTTTACACAGGAGGAGGAAGTGCAGAGCGGGGGGATTGGCTGGGAGCGATCCGGAGGGGGCGGACAAAAACTAACCGCCGCCCCCTCGTCCCGGATCGCTCCCACGCCAAACCGGACCATCGCATGTACCGGGGGGGTCCCGATTGGACCCCGGACCCACGGCAAGGCTGGCACATATATATACGTTGATGTGCCTGCCTGTGCCATTTTGCTGATGTAAATGTACATGCAACCAGTTAATAAAATGGCATACATCATGTCCGCCGTCTCTGACCCTCTCTCTTGTAACATCTCCGCAGTCTCTGACCCTCTCTTTTGTATCATGTCTGCAGTCTCTGACCCACTCTCTTATATCATGTCCGCAGTCTCTGGCCCTCTCACTTGTATCATGTGCGCAGTCTCTAACCCTCTCTCTTATATCATGTCCGCAGTCTCTGACCCTCTCTCTTGTATCATGTCCGCAGTCTCTGACCCTCTCTCTTGTATCATGTCTGCAGTCTCTGACCTCTCTTGTATCATGTCCGCAGGCTCTGATCCTCTCTAGTATTATGTCCACAGTCTCTGTCCATCTCTTGTATCATTGTCTGCAGTCTCTGTCCATCTCTTGTAGTATTTTGGGGTCAGTCTGGAGCTCCTCTTTAACAAATTCCTGACGGCCTGTACGACTTTGTACGGCCGCAGGGTGGTTCTACTTCTCTGAACCGCCGTCTTTTGACCGTGTGCGCTCATCCAGGCCACTGCCTGGCAGCCGCGATGTCCGCCAATCACTCGCGATCGGCTGTTATAGGTCAAGGACGTGAATCTGTGTGTAAACACACAGATCCATGTCCTATCAGTGGAGAGAGGAGACCGATCTGTGTCCCTTGTACATAGGGACATAGATCGGTCACCTCCCCCAGTCACCCTCCTCCCCCCACAGTTAGAACACAATGCAGGGTACAAATTTAACTCCTTCCTCACCCCCTAGTGTTTACCCCTTCAATGCCAGTCACATTTATACAGTAGTTAGTGCATATTTATAGCACTGGTCGCTGTATAAATGTGAATGGCACCAAAAATGTGTCAAAAGTGTCCGATGTGTCCGCCATAATGTCGCATTCACAATAAAAATCGCAGATCGCCGCCATTACTAGTAAAAAAAAATAATAATAATTCTGTCCCCTATTTTGTAAGCGCTATAACTTTTGCGCAACTTTTTTTTTTTTTTTTTTACCAAAAATATGTAGGAAAATACGTATCGGCCTAGACTGAGGAAAAAAAAACGCAAACGACGTAAAAAAACAACGACCGGGCGCAATTACATTCAGGAATCGGTGTATCTAGACCATTTGCATATTCGACGCGGCTAATCGACGGAAGCGCCACCTAGCGTCCAGCATAAATATGCAACTTAGATACGACTGCGTAAGAGACTTACGCCGCTCGTATCTAAGCAAAATTCCGGTGTATCTTGTTTTCGGAATACAGAAAATAGATACACAGGCACTTCTTAGAAGTTACGCGGCATATCTCGAGATACGCCGATGTAACTCTGCTGAGAATCTGGCCCAGAGACTCTTTTTTAAGAACCTATGAAAACCGTGACCATTAATCTTGATGCATCTTGATGCATCGCGGAATCGAATTGGACTTGATAATCGTAATCGCATCGAATAGTGAGACCGGTGAAGATGCGCAGCACTACTATCTAACATCCCCTTGACTGACACCCATTCACTGACTCTTTTAGCTGAAGAGGTGGCCCTCACAGGACAGGCCCAAAATACACATATCTGTACTCACTGTAGGCAGAATCAGAATCTTTCTGGTGTCCCCCTCCTAGTCAGCTCTGCCAGACCTCTGGGTTCAGCTCCTCTCTGACTTCAGGCCCTTATGTTGTCCCCCCAAGGGCGTACGACAGCATCCATGGAGGAGGGGCAACCGCCCCTCCCTTCTAGGTCATGCTCCCTAACTCAACTCCTGTGCACATGTACCCTTGGCATTTATACAGTTTACCAGCATGCAATGCGGCACCTTTCCTCTGCCAGGGCTGTAACAATGCCTTTGCCCTCACTAGGGGTGTTTCTAGGTGGGAAAAGACCAGGGGCTTCAACCCAGAGGTAAAGCTGGAGGGAGAGTGAGGTGGTTGGGGGCAGGTTTGGGAAGGTTGATAGGCTCACTTGCTTAACACTGATCTACCTGGCCTATCTGACACACACACAGACCTGCCTGACAAATACACAGACCTGCCCTGACACATACACAGACCTGCCCTGACACATACACAGACCTGCCCTGACACATACACAGACCTGCCCTGACACATACACAGACCTGCCCTGACACATACACAGACCTGCCCTGACACATACACTGACCTGCCCTGACATACATCACTGACCTAAATCACTGACTGACATACATGACTGACCTATTTGACATACAGATTGTTGCTGCTCAGTTCTCAGCCTTACCTGTAGTGTGCGAGTACACTCATTCCATGCCCCCGGCATTCACTACCACTCAGACAGCCCTGCAGGCAGCCAGAACCAGGATAGAAGAGCCGCCGGGGATCTCCCAATGCCCAGAACGGCTGCAATGTCACTCCCGCCTCCACCTGGACCCGGCAGCGCCTATTATGAACGTCACACATCTCAGCATTGGACAAGCGTGACGTTCATCATAGGAGCCGAGTCTCAGAGGTGGGATTTTCTGTATGTCACTCGGCCGCGCTGGCTGGAGATCGATCCCTGTTGCTGCCGCTCGGGGCTAATAATATTATTATTTTTTGTTGTCCTTTTGTAGCTTTTGTTTCTTTATGCGAATGAGATCATTAACCAAATAAATAAATGGCCTTCTATGTAGTAAGAATCCATACTCCTAAAGATTGTTGCATTAGGTCACCAGTGCCTATATGTACTTTCAATACAAGAAAGGAGACTGTGCAAATGTCCAAAACCAAAGGTACTACTAGAGTTCAGCTTTAACTGCTTTACTAGCAAAAGACTCAAAATGTACACAAGTGTGAGTCACATCAGCTGGGCTCCTTCCCACCAGGCAGCTCTCTATAGAGTTTCAGTCAGACAAAGAGTCTGAAAGCAAACATCTCCTGCTGTACTATTTTTTTTTTAAAAGACCCATAGTGCTTTGCGTCATGAGTAAACAATTGTAAACCAAAATTATAAAAATTAAAACTAATTTGACCTAAAATCATTATAGTTTCTTATTACTGAATATCTTGTCACATTTCACCTGTTTTCAACCAATGAAGACCACTACTGTACACCTTATAGCATGGAGTCAATTCTTGAATAGGCAGGAAATCTATTATGTTTTTCTACAGTTCAGAGATTACCTGAAGCTCCTCTGTCTCCTGTTTCTCCCTTTGGTATGTTCGTATATTGTTGTATCCGGCTCATTTGCATATTCGATGCAGAAAATATACAGAAGCGCCCCTAGCGTCCAGCGTAAATATGAAACTTAAAGACGACGGCGTAAGATGACGTATCTAAGCAAAAAAAAGGTGTATCTTGTTTTGTGGGTACAAAACAAAGATACGCTGGCACAGATTTGAAAATACAGTGGCGTATCTGGAGATACACCACCATATCGTTCTGTGGATCTGGCCCTCTGAGGACAATAAATCTACACAATAAAGAGAGGTAGTCAAATTTTTTAGTGCACGACCTACAAAGGGGATCTGTGACCGGTAATACAAATTCGGAAGGCTCTTCCTGTACTATGGACATCAGCTCTTCTTGATTGGAAATGGCTATTAAAGTGGAGTTCCACCCATTTTTTTATGTTTGTCTGTGCTGCATGCCCTAATCTCATAGTGTTCAGAATGGACAATTGTTATTTATTTTGTTGCCTGTAAATACATTTATTTTGTAGTCCTTCATTACTTCCTCCTCGCTTCATGATTCCACACTTAAGATGGCCACGGTCTATTTCTAGATTATAAACTAAATGCTGTAACAACCTAACAAAACGAACCTTAGTTTACAGACTAACTTTACTAGAATACATTAAGCTTGTGTATTACAGGGGTATTTATATTTAAAAAGTGAAATTGTGGGTGGAACTCCCCTTTAAATGTGAGCCTGCTAAATAACGTGTTGGTATGATACTGGGGAGTTACCAGAAACCACTTGGTGAAATATTGGGCTACAGATCTTTAATGGTATTAAATGTGTGCTTATCCTTACCTGGTTCACCCTTTTCCCCTTTTGCTCCATTTGTCCCATTCATGCCTGGTAGACCGTCCTTCCCGGGAGCTCCACATGTGATGATTGTGTAGGCATTCTCATCAGGGTCTTGGCATATCTGTGTTCCTGGAGTCACTAATGCCACATGGAGCAAAAGTAGACCAAGAACCTTTGCAATTGACATATTCCAAATAAAGCCGGTCTGTAGAGGGAAAAAAACATTTGCATTTTTGGATCATCTCCCTCGGTTATTGCTATATGCCATCTTTTAATTGCGGACAAAAATATTTTTGGTATATCAAAGGTTTTTGTATATTGGTATGGATATCTTTTAATGATATGTATAGTGAATAAAATGTACTACTTTTTAATTACAGTTTAACTTGTTTGTATTGAAATTTGTGGAATAGGAGAAAAATGGACTTTGTAGGCACTTTTTATAAAAAAATACAAAATATTTAATATTAGAGAATCACAAAACAAAATGTTGACATAACAATAAATACATAATATTAAAACATGTTATGGGATATATAGAACCAGTAAGGTGGACCATAGGGGTGACTAGTATTGTTGTGAAATCACTGAGGAACATTAGTTCACACTCGGTCCACACTGTTTAATCCTTGACATGTAGGAGGTTCTACAATTGGCTCCACTAGTTTCACGGAGCTTGTCCGCTCCCGACGATGTCATCCTTCGTTCCGTTCTCATCGGATGGACTGATCGTGTGTACGCGGACTAAGATGCCCAGCCGTGGGTCGCCTGCGCGCTCGCTACCCGGTCCTGAGCTCTGTGACCACGCCCTCGGGACGATCGGGTCACAGAGCTGAAGAACGGGGAGAGGTAAGTGTAAACAAACCTTTCCCGTTCTTCCTAGTGAGAGTGTCATTGATCGTCTGTTCCCTGTCATAGGGAATGACGGTCAGTGACGTCACATGCCAAGCCACGCCTTCACACAGTAAGAATCACTTCCTAGGGAACACTTAACCCCTGCAGTGCCCTCTACAGGTTAACCCCTTCCCTGCCAGTGTAATTTTCACGGTAATCAGTGCATTTTTATAGCACTGATCGCTGTAAAAATTACAATGGTCCTGAAATGTTGTCAAAAGTGTTCCATGTGTCGCAGTCACTCCGCCATTACTAGTAAAAAAATAAAAATATTAATAAAAATGCCATAAAACTATCCCCTATTTTGTAGACGCTATAACCTTTGCGCAAACCAATTGATAAACGCTTATTGCGATATTCTTCTACATATGTTTGGTAAAAAAAATATAGGGGGATATTTATTAAAGCAAAAATTATAAAATATTGTTTTTTTTTCATAATTGTCGCTCTATTTTTGTTTATAGCGCAAAAAAACACGTTGCAAGACTGGGCAATTGTCAGTTAAAGCGACGCAGTGTCGAATCGCAAAAAGTGGCCTGGTCTTTTAGCAACAAAATGGTTCGGGGCTTAAGTGGTTAATGATCATGGTATCACTGTGATTGTTTGGCCAGCAAACTCACCTAACCTAAACCCCATATAGAATTTGTGGAATAGATGTGATTATATATTTTTTTCTTTTCTTTCTTTTTTTGGGGGGGGGGCTGGAAAACATCACGGCTGGTATCGTCACTAACGATCGTACGGCCATATTTGAAACATTTAAACCATTTAAATGGTTTACTGCAGCTGAGCATCTCATCACTGTACTGTGCTTGAAGTCTTCTGTGGATATCCACAGATTTTGCACCTACGTTCACATCATCACCACACGATGTTCCATGCACACACTCATGCCGCATACACATGAGAAAAATTCAATTTTTTCAATCAGTCGAGAAAAATGCCTGTTACATTTTTTTGAACATGCTCTATTTTTTCTCGTCCTTCTTTTTCACGTTGCGTAAAACGCTCGTGTGTAGGATTTAACGAGGGGGAAAAGCGCATGCTCAGAAGCAAGTTATGAGACATGAGCGATTGTTCTGGCAAAACTAGCGTTCGTAATGGAGATAGCACATTCGTCACGCTGTAACAGACTGAAAAGCATGAAGACTGAAAAGCGACAATCCTCTCTCACCCAAAGGGTGGCGCCATTCGAATGGAACTTCCCCTTTATAGTGCCGGTGTACATGTTTTTGTACGAGTTGTACGTCACCGCGCTTTGCTAGAGCATTTTTTTTTTATGAACGTGTGTATGCAAGGCAGGCTTGAGAGGAATCATAACGAATCACGTCGAGAAAAACTTTTTTTTTTTTTTGCATGACATGAAAAACAGTTGTGTGTATACAGCATCACACTACTGTCTGCCACCTTAACCGTCTCTGGACTGGCCCGCAACATGTCTGCTGCCTATCAGTAATAAGATACACTTGGCACTTATTACTGTGTGTAGTATCACCATGCTAGCATCCCTTTTTATACCTGTAAAATTAAAAGTCCCAGTTTGACTTGAAAGCCCCTCGTACAATAACAGTTAGTATTCTATATCACTAGAGGTATAGCCTTTCAGATGGACATTACTGTGGGCCCCTTTAATGATTTAGCTACAGGTAAGGTTTATTTTTTTACTAGTAGTGGCAGCAATCAGTGAATCTCTGCCTGTCGCTGCCGTCGCCTGCCTCACAGCCTTTCAAGTCTTACTCTCCGGGCCCCCGGCTATTACTGGGTGGGGAGCAGAGGAAGATTAATCTGCCAGAGAAGACAAGGACATAGGCAGATGACTGGCCAGGACTTGAGCCAAGGCAGAACATGCGAGCGGAGCTTAATGGACATGCCCCGAAACTGAAAAAATATTCCCTTTGCTCCGACCAGCACATGATAGTCAGAAAGGCGCACAGATAATGGAAAAAATACACCCCCCCCATAGCTAGGGGGAGCGGGGGGTGTAATTCATAATTTTCATTTTTTTATATTCTGCACTGACTGGCCTAGATTCACGTAGGGCGGCGTAACTATGAGCGGGCGTAGCGTATCGTAGTTACGCTACGCCGCCGCAACTTAGGACTAAGTGCAGTATTCTAAAAGCACTTTTGTCCTAAGTTACGGCGGCGTAGCGTAAATGTCCCAGCGTAAGCGCGCCAAATTCAACTGTGGAAGAGGTGGGCGTGTTTTATGTAAATTAATCATGACCCCACGTAATTGCCGCTTTTAACGAATGGCGCATGCGCCGTCCGTGGACGTATCCCAGTGCGCATGTTTCGCATAGAATGCCTCAGATACGTCGAACACTGCCTACGACGTGAACGTAACTTACGCACAGCCCTATTCGCGTATGACTTACGCAAACGACGTAAAAAAATACGCTTGTTCCGATGTCCATACCTTGCATGGGCTGCACCACCTAGAGAGCTGCTTTATCTTTATGCCCGCGAATGTCTTACGTAAACGTAAAACTAATTGCGACGGGCGCACATACGTTCGATAATCGGCTTATCTAGCTTATTTGCATATTCAATGCGGAAATCAGCGGAAGCGCCACCTAGCGGCCAGCGTAAATATGCACCCAAGATGGAGACTTACACCGCTCGTATCTTGGCCGAATTTATGCGTAACTGATTCTAAGAATCAGGCGCGTATATACGACAGCGCACATTCAGACTTACGACGGCGTACGTGGAGATACGCGGTCCTAAGTCTTTGAGAATCTGGCCCACTGTCTTTGAAATTGCCCCAGTCCCTGTTCAAATCCAATCCGGGGACAAAACTGGGGACAGACTTTGTCTGGGGACAGTGTCCTCAATCCGGGGACTGTCCCCTGAAACCGGGGATGTCTGGTCACCCTAGCTACTGTACAGGACCTCACCAAACATACCTATTGTCTTGGTTCTTGTGTAAGCACCAGCCAGCTCAAATTGGAGCCAGGAAAAACAGATGCTGACGTTAGGCCAATTTTAAACTAACAAATATTCCAAAAACTGAATTTTTTAACCCCAATCCCTAAGGTATCATTTAACATTTAAACATGTTAATGTAATGTAATTTCAAAAGTAATTTCCTATCTTTTTAAATAAGCAATTATTAGTAAAATAAGCCCTGACAATCCTGCTATGAAGGATCTTGTTTAAACACTTCCTGTGCTTTGTCCCTGTCTTTGTGCTCCTGTTCTGTCACCCCATCACATGGGGTTCCAACAGAGAATGGTCCACTCTTCTTACCATCTTGAAACCTATGCTGAGAAAATGCCATGTTGGAGTGCATGTTGGAGTTGCTACAAAGAGGCTGCAGAAATGATTTTGTGTTGCAAGTATATAGAAATGGAAACCTATAAATATAATTCAAATAGTACCTGATAGTATGATTGTACTCACCGACCAGCACTTAGAAATCTGAATCAAGTGTAGTGCAATAGATCCAACATACCTCTATATATACTGATAGAATATTGACTTACTTGCACAATCAAACGAAACAAAGGACTGATAACAAATATTTACAAACTCAATATGCAAATATTTGTAAGGAAGTATGTTCTAGAGTATGAAATTGATTGCGTTATTGTGTCCTGGTAATAAAGATCACATAAATCAGGGACATGCATTGCTATGGAGCGCACAAGCCATTCGCCATCACCATAGCAATCAGTTATGCCATGCATCCTGGACCTAGAGAATCATTGGCTGCTATGATACTGGTGGCCAGCCCGCCCACACAATTGCATTGTGATGTTAGTCTATTGAAATCTGGGTCCTTTGCCCACGGCACCCTGGTTGAGAAACACTGGTCTAAAGTAGGTTCAAATACACTTTAGTGAAGAACTGGCAGCTCTTATAGTTGTTCACAAGAAAATGTATCAATATGTGCTGGGGTGAAGGGTAAGAAGTGGGCAACAACATATTAACCACTTCAGCCCCAACCTTGCCACTTGCGATTCGGCACTGCGTCGCTTTAACTGACAACTTTGCAATCGTGCGCCGTCGGTCCTAAACAAAATTGGCGTCCTTTTTTCCCCACAAATAGAGCTTTCTTTTGGTGGTATTTGATCACCTCTGCGGTTTTTATTTTTCGTGCTATAAACAAAAATAGAGCGACAATTTGAAAAAAATGCAATATTTCTTACTTTTTGCTATAATAAATATCCCCAAAAAAATATATAATTTTTTTTTATCTCAGTTTAGGCCAATAAGTATGCTTCTACATATTTTTGGTAAAAAAAAAATCACAATAAGCATTCATTGATCAGTTTGCGCAAAAGTTATAGGGCCAGATTCTCAGCTGCGATACCCCGTCGTATCTCAGTTTTTTTCAATGGGTATCTATGCGCGTGATTCATAGAATCACTTACGCATAGATACACTAAAGTTCCGACAGGTGTAAAACAATTACACCGTCGGATCGGAGATGTAATGACAACGCCGGCCGCTAGGTGGCCTTTACGTTGTTTTCTCATTTGCCTATGCAAATGAGCCTAATACGCCGATTCCCGAACGTTTTTACGCCGCCCTGTCGTCGTTTACGTTGTTTCCGTAAGCGTAAGGTTACCCCTGCTAATACGAGGGGTAACCTTACGAAGTTCCGTCGTTGCCATGTTAAGTATGGCGTCGGGTCAGCGTCGTCTTTTTCCGTCGGTTACGTCATTTTACTAAGTCGTTCGCGAATAGGGTTTTACGTAAACGACGCTCACGTCGGTTTCATTCACATTTTCCGACGTGAGCTGGAGCATGCGCACTGGGCTATTTTTGCGGCCGGCGCAGGCGCAGTTTGATCGACGCGGGGGTGCGCTTAATTTAAATACAAGCCGCCCCCTTTGAATTACGCGGCCTTATGCTGGGACATTTACACTACGCCGCCGCAACTTACGGAGCAAGTGCTTTGAGAATACGGCACTTGCTCTGTTAAGTTGCGGCGGCGTAGTGTAAATGGCTTACGCTACGCCGCCGCATTTCTATGAGAATCTAGCCCATAGCGTCTACAAAATAGGGAATGGTTTTATGGCATTTTTATTAATATTTTTGTTTTACTAGTAATGGCGGTGATCAGCAATTTTTATTGTGACTGCGACATTATGGCGGACACGTTTGACACATTTTTGGGACATTTGTAATTGTTACAGCGATCAGTGCTATAAAAATGCACTGATTACTGTGAAAATGACACTGGCAGTAAAGGGGTTGACCACTAGGTGGTCGCTGTAGGGGTTAGGTGTGCCCTGATGAGTGCTTCTAACTGTAGGGGAGGTGGGCTGTGTGTGACAAGACAATGATCACCTCTTCCGATTACAGGAAGTGGTGATCAATGTCACTAGGCAAAGCGGAGAGATGCTTGTTTACATAAGCATCTCCCCGCTATATCTCTCCGTAAGACGATCGTGGTACTCAATTGTTCTTGTTGTAAGTGCACAGTGGGAAGAAGGCACCTTATATTGGTGGTCAGTGGGAATAATGCCCATTACATTGGTAATCAGAGGGAAGAATGCTTATAGTACGGGTGATTAGAGGGAAGAATTCTCATTACATTGGTGATCAGTGGGAAGAATTCTCATTACATTGGTGATCAGTGGGAAGAATGCCCCTAACATTGGTGATCAGAAGGAGGAATGTCCCTTACATTGGTGGTCAGTGAGAAAAATGTCCCTTACATTGGTGGTCAGTGAGAAAAATGTCCCTTACATTGGTGATCAGTGGGAAGAATTCTGATTGCACGGGTGATCAGAGGGAAGAATGCTTCTTATATTGGTGTCACCAACATCTAAAAAAAGATTATTGATATCATGCCACAGGCTCTGGAAAATTCAATTGGACCTGGAACTATGCAGGCACCATCAGATGGAAGGTCAATCAGCCACAGCTTAAGGAAACCCCAGTAACCTCTAGACTAGAGGAACCCTGGTTGAGAATGATTGCTATATACAACTGCCATCATAACAGTATTCTGCATTACTAGAGGTGTTGTCTTTCAGATGGAGATTTCTGGGGTTTCTGCACGGTTTAGGAGATATTTACAGTAATTACAGGCGCCAATGTCTGCGGTGCAAGCATCGTAGACAACGGCGCAGGCGCACTAAAAGTGACATTTTTCTTAATGGCATAATCAGGGTTAATGCCATATTCCCACGCATGAGCGGGGATCTCCCGGTCCCATGCGCATGCGGGGAGTGACGTCATCGCAGCTCCGGCCAATCACATCACCGGAACGGTGAATACAGGAAGTAACTGCGAGAGGACATGAAGGCGGTGGCGGAGGTGGACGAGGAGGACTTCGGGGGTGATCTCAGGTAAGTGCCACATAAGGAGCTAGAATGCTATTCATACTAGCTCATTATGCCTTTCTCTTGCAGGTTATTTTTTTCCCCTGTTTTTTTTTTGGGGGGGGGGGCGGGGTTACTTCCTATTTAACTCAACTATCTAAAAAATCAATAAACTGAAAAAAATAATAGTTGATGTAACCCCAATCCCCAAGATATAATAAATTGTAACATGTTAATGTCATTATAAAAGTAATTCCCAATCTTTTTAAATTAGCAGTTTTCAGGAAAATAAGCCCTGACAATCCTGCCATGAAGGTCCTTGTTTAAGCACTTCCTGTGCTCTGTCCCAGTCTCTGTGCTTCTGCTCTGTTACCCCATCACATTGGGTTCCAACATTGTATGGTCCACTCTTGTCACCATCTGGAAACCTATCTTGAGAAAATGCCATGTTGGAGTGCATGTTGAAGTGACTACAAAGAGGCTGCAGGAAATATTCTGTGTTGCAAGTACATGGAATCTCATGAATATAATTCAAATAGTACCTGGCAGTATAATCTTACTTCCGACTTACGCACTTAGAAATCTGAATCAGTGCAATAGCTCTAACATGCCTTTCAACAGTATATACTGATAAAATATTGGCTTAATAGCTTACTTGCACAATCTAAGTAAACACAGGACTTAGATTAAATATGTACAAACTCAAATATTTATAAGGAAGTATGTTCTAGAGAATAAAATGTATTGTGTTATTGTGTCATAATAATAAAGATCACACCCTTCTCCTGAAAAAAACTTTGAGAACAACAAAAGTGAAAATAGTTTTGCTCCTTACATTTTATGGATGGCATCATAGGTCAAGTAAATCAGTGTAGCCCTGGGGTTGCTACTATAGTTATTATGCTGAACGGTTCATTGTTTCTTAGATACGAGTTTGGCTCCCCCTAGTGTCTGCCGAACTCTGTTAGGATTTTCCTTCCTTCTGAGAAGTCAGCAGAGCCATGCATTGTGGGATATGTAGTTGGGATGAGGAAGTGACTCTGTTGGCTGGAACAGCTCTGGACTTCAGGACACACAATGCAAAGCACACAGAACAGCCTGCTGGAATTAGAGATAAAAGGACAGATGCGGCTTGTTTTCAGCCTCTATTCAATACCTGCCAGCAGGAGGTCTATGTGTGACCAGGAGTGAGAGACTGCCGCCTATACAGAGGAGAGCCTGATCGCCTGTATCAGAGGGATCTAGGAGCTGCATTCCAGCCCACCGGGAGTTGCAGCACAGCAGCGTCATCTTCACCAAACGAGGCACCAGGAGGAGATTCTAACATCTGATGGGATCCATTGTGGTGAGAGGGCACCTGCCCATCCAAGTAGAGATTACAGTATTGAGTAGTGAGTTTCTTTCCTACAGACTGCTGGTGAGACTTGTAGTTCCACGGAGGTGGATCTGCTCCTTCACAGGCATGATACAGCTAGACTTTGGGGCCTTGCCTCTCTCCTCTGAGATGTAAGGGCAGTACTATATTACAATACTCTCACATGTAAAGAGGAATATAGAAGTGGGGATAGTTCTTCAGTTGAGCAATCATCAGCATAATTCTTGTTCTGCAGCCTTTTTTTTGTTCGTGTCCCTTTGGATTACAAGCAAACATAAAATCATCACTGCAGTATAAACATCAGGCCAGCTCAAGACATCCGGAACTAAAGGAACATTCACCATTTTCTTCTTTTACTAGGCCTAAGGCCTCGTACGCACGACCGAGGAACTGAAACATAGTCTTCCTCGACGAGTTCCTTGTTAGGCTTGTCGAGAGTCTTGACAAGCTTTCTTTGCGTACACCATAGTTGCCAACATTTGAAAAAAAAATCCAGGGACACTTTGCAGCACAGCCATTAATTAATTAATTAATTACCACACTCACTTCCCCGAAGCTCCACCCACTCCGCATAATCTTCGCCTACTTATCAGATTATAGGGTCTATTCAATAAAGAGAGAATTACAGGAAATTGAAACGGGAATTTCAAACTTAAGACCAATGTAGCAGAGTTGAAATAATTCTCCCATTCAGCTGCACTACTTCTGCTTAAAGTTTAAAATTCTCATCACAATTCCCTGCAATTCTCTCTTTATTGAGTAGGCCTTTATAACACCAACAATCCCATGATCCTTGGTATGCGATAGATACAGTGGCAGCACACCAGCTATATCAGGCAGGTAAATGTTATCACTTTTAGGTGAGTTGGGTATCAGTGGTGACACTGTCAGTACAAATATGGAAAGGCCTTGTGCAGACGTGCTTCAGTCAGAGTTGTGTCTACACCATAACGTATACACATATTCCATTAGCCCCTTTTCATGCCACCAATTCAACATACCTGTTGTTGTCTAGATAAGAATGTTTCAGCTAGAGGTTTCAGTCACCTTGCCACTGTTTGATTCTTGTAGTTCCAGGAGTCTGCGGATGAACATCACTTGACTCCTGATGTTTATAATTGTCTTCTGACAAACTGCTTGATTCAAGTTTCAGACTGGTTGTGTGTGTACAAATCCAGTTCACTGTCCATAGTTCCAGGCTGTGAGTGTTCAATCCACCCTGTTTCCGATGCACCTAAGAGGATTTCTGTAGTTTCAAGATCCAACCTTTACATATTATATATAGTTCCAAATTATATTATATATATCTTAAATGGTTATAGAGAATGTATATAAAGAGAACAAAACCATTGAAACATTATAATTTAATATAAACAATATTTATGGTCGTGGCCCTCTGACCGAAAGTGATGTGGATCACATAAACACACAACAAGACTTACAACATAAATAGACCTGAAGTGTGCCTTGGTGGTCTGGTCAGTATGCCAAGAAAAGGGGGCATACCCAAAGTAAGTAATGGGTAGTTGTTGAAGAAGGATATGCTGAGAAGTGCCCTGAAAAAGGAAAGGGCGGGAGGGTGTCGAATGTGATTAAAGCGGAGCTCCACCCGCATTTTTTTTTTTCAAAGTCGGCAGCTACTAACAGTGTAGCTGCTGACTTTGAATAAGGACACTTACCTGTCCTAGGCGCCCACGCTGATGGCCCCCGCCGATGCCGATCCTCGATCCCGGCACCGCCATCCACAGTCAGGGAAACAGACAGTGAAGCCGTGCGGCTTCACTGCCCGTTTCCTACTGCGCATGTGCGAGCGATGTGGCGCTTTGTGAATGGTCCGGCTGCTTTCTGGGATACACACAGTTCCCAGAATGCAGCGCGGCCCATTCACAAGAAGACACCGAGAAGAGGAGGAAGAAAACCGCACTGCGGATCATGAGGGCAGATTCGGGACTTCCGCATAGCAACAGCCTATTTAGGGTGAGTATTTTTTTTTTTTCCATTTCATTTTTTATTTTTATTTTTTAGATTAAAAAATCAGGGTGGAGCTCCGCTTTAAATGTGCAGACTCACGGACATGAGGTAAGCTGGGAAGAGTCGGCCCAGTGACGTGTAGTACTGCACACTGAACCGACAAAGAGCATGTGTGAGTGGGCTGCTTAAATACCCTCCGGGCTCCTCCCATAAACTCAGGCCACCATACTGGCCTTCTTATTTATGGTCGTGGCCCTCTGACCGAGAGTGATGTGGATCACATAAACACGCGACAAGACTTACAACATAAATAGACCTGAAGTGTGCCTTGGTGGTCTGGTCAGTATGCCAAGAAAAGGGGGCAAAAGACTCAGATAGGAAAATAGCTTATATTGATTTCTTGTATTTATTGAGCCAGCTTGGTAAAGGCTTGTGCCATTCCTTCCTGAGGATTTGGGATGTATGTGGCAAAACAAGGAGACTTCCCAGCAGCCTGGTATCTCGATTACGTGGTCTGGTACTCCCTGTTGGAAGGCAGTTGAGGCTGCTCTAATTCGGAAAGAATGTCCAGAGAACCGACTGGGATTTGAAGCCCAAGTTTCTTAGGATTCTGACATGCTTAACAACTGTCTGCCACTCAGGGAGCTGGTTTAGAAAGGGTAGCAACAAGCTACCATCAGATTGGCTGGGTAGATGGAGCAGTAGTCGGTCGAGCACCGTCACTGGGTGTCAGGCATTGTTAGTCTGAAACAGGTTGATGTCAACCCCAGGGGCTGGATTGTTGCGTTTCCAGACTGAGAGTGTAGGGGTTCGAAAGCGAGTCGGGTGGCGTCAGAGCAGTGTCTGACTGCCGGAGCCACTGACTGTAAATTCACTAGGTTGTAGGGAACCGTAGAAGGCCTGGTAGATGGCTGCTTGGATGACTATGCTGGGCAAGGCCCTAAATGGGGAACGAGTAAGGATTTCAGACATGTCCCTAAAGAGGGCACTCTTGAAAGGTAGGCGCTCGCAACTGACTACAGGTTGGTGCTTCTGTATGCTCTGTAGAAGGGACTTGACTGCATGGGCTCGAGAATACTGACAGTTTACTGGGGTCCTGCAGGGACAGGAAATACTGGACGCCATCTAGATATGGCGTGATAGTATTGTGAGAAAGGGTCAGCTGCGTGTGGCAATACGATATGAAGGCTAGGACATGTCTAACGTTGCCTATTGCTGCTCCGAGGCAAGTGGCCAAAAATTAGCAGTTAGTGTTCCAAGCAGTGCGATAGGCCTTCAGTGTGTTGCGTGCCAAGGAGTGGTTAATAAGCTGGGTTGAGTTGGTGAGATGCTACTTCAATCCATCGTCAGCAATGACCAGGGTGGGATGGTTATTGGGTCAGCTCCAGGCTCTTGCTGGAAAAACAAAGTACGGTTGGAATGGGACAGAGCATCAGCTGCGATTTTGCATTTGCCTGGAACATGTCTACAGAAGATATTAAACTGGTGACAAAGTGACAGCTGCGCGAGCCTGCGCAGGAAGGACGTGATGGGGAGAGGCTTGATCTACCTTAATTGATGAAGTCGGCTGTGGCTTGATTGTCTGTGGTGAAGAACACTGTCTGTCCAGTTCAAGTGTGGCCCCAGACCTGGGCAGCTGCCACAATGGGGTACAACACGAGGCGTGATGAAGACTGGGTGAAGCAGAAATTTAAGAGAATTTCTGGGGGCCAAGGTTTGGAGAACCGGTGGCGGACGAAAAATGCAGGCAAAAGCCTGTGGTGGCTCGGCTGACACTCCCGGGATGAAGATTGAAATGCTGTTCTATCAGGTGGGGAAGTTGTCCCATATAGCTAAGTCTGCTACTGATGCTTGGTCTAGTTTGAGAACTTGGACTGGATCTTGCATTGGTGTGAGAAAATCAAGACAATACACAGGTGCTCAACAAGAAGATATACGTGCACTCGCTGACCAACGTGCACTCGCTGACCAACGTGCCCTCGCTGACCAACGTGCAGTCGCTGACCAACGTGCAGTCGCCGACCAACGTGCACTCGCCGACCAACGTGCACTCGCCGACCAACGTGCACTCGCTGACCAACGTGCACTCGCAGACCAACGTGCACTCGCAGACCAACGTGCACTCGCAGACCAACGCGCACTCGCAGATCAACGTGCACTCGCTGACCAACGTGCACTCGCTGACCAACGTGCACTCGCTGACCAACATGCACTCGCTGACCAACGTGCACTCGCAGACCAACGTGCACTCGCAGACCAACGTGCACTCGCTGGTGCTGGTTGGAAACCTGAACTAACTGCAGGGAAAAAGACAGGGAAAAGATGAGTGGCCCGCGTGCCACTAAAGATGAATGGCCAACTGGGTTCCACTGTGTGTTTGTTTGGCTGATTGTCACTGAGGTGTGTTTGCAAGTTTAGTTTGTATTTGGGTTTGCACGTAGGTGCGTGCTGCAAAGTGTTTTATACTGCTGCAGACAATATTGTGTGGTTGCAAGGGTTTCAGTCTGGTTTGCTGAGACGATATTGCGTGGTTGCAAAGGTCTCGATGATTATGAGGTTTGTTTTGAGATGGCCTTGTGTGGTTGCACAGGTCTCAACAAGTGAGGGGTTGCTGAGACGATGTTGCGTTTGCAATGGTCTCAAATGAGTGTCGGGCTGCTGAGATGACTATGTATGGCTGCAAAGGTCTGAATGGGTGTCAGGTTGCTGAGAGGATATTGCGTTTGCAATGGTGTCAAATGAGTGTCAGTTTGCTAAGACGACTTTGTATAGCTGCAAAGGTCTGAACGGGCGTTAGGTTGCTGAGACGAGATTGTGTGGTTGCAAAGGTGTAGACGAGTTTTAGGTAGCTGAGATGACATTTTGCAAGGGTCTCAAATGAGTGTCAAGTTGCTGAGACAATATTCCCCCCTTTTTTTTTAAAACGACTGTGAATGAAACGCTGGTAAACATGAGTTACCACATGTGGCTGTGTTTACAAGCTGTTACAGGCATTGGCATTTCGAATGCCTTTGAACATCCGTCTGAACCTTTTTTTTTTTTTTTAGAAGGTTTCTGAACTCAACTGCCTAGAAATGACTATAAATGATCCTGTGTACATGTACTGATAAGATAACATAGAGGAGTGATTGGGGATCCTGTGTAGACGTACTGATAAGATAACAGAGGAGAGATCAGGGGCGGCTGAAAAACACAAATTTTTCTGGCTGCAAGGGTCTCAATGAATGCCATGTTGCTGGGGCGAGACTGCGTGGTCACAAAGGTCTTTGATGAGTGGGAGGTTGCTCGAGACGGTATTGCGTGGTTGCATGGCTCTCGATGAGTGTGGGGCTGCTGAGACGGTATTGCGTTTGCAAGGGTCTCAACAATGGTGTGAGGCTGCCGAGACGGTATTGCGTGGTTGCAAGGGCCTTGATGAATGTGGGGCTGCTGAGACGGTATTGCGTTTGCAAGGGTCTCAACAATGGTGTGAGGCTGCCGAGACGGTTTTGCGTGGTTGCAAGGGCCTTGATGAATGTGGGGCTGCTGAGATGGTATTGCTTTTTCAAGGGTCTCAACAAGGGTGTCAAGCTGCTGAGACGGTTTTGCGTGGTTGCAAGGGCCTTGATGAATGTAGGGCTGCTGAGACGATTTTGCGTGGTTGCAATGGTCTCAACAGGTGTCAGGTTGCTGGGCCGAGATTGCATGGTGGCAAAGTTTTTATTTTTTATTTTTTTGCGTTTTTTTTTATTTTTATATATATATATATATATAAAATATATATATATATATATATTTTTTTTGCGTTTTGTAAGAGCCTTGTGTTGCAAGGCTCTTAACAAGGGTGTCAGGCTGCTGAGATGATTTTGTGTGGTTTCAAGGGTCTCGATGAGAGTGGGGCTGCTGAGACGGTATTGCGTTTGCAAGGGTCTTCAACAAGGGTGTCAGGCTGCTGAGACGATTTTGCGTAGTTGCAGCGGTCTCAACAGCTGTCAGGTTGCCGGGGGGCTGAGATTGCGTGGTGGCAACGTTTTTTTTTTTTTAATGTTTTTATATATATTTTTTATTTTATTTGACTCTTATAGTTGTTCACAAGAAAATGTATTAATATGTGCTGGGGTGAAGGGTAAGAAGTGGGCAACAACATATTAACCACTTCAGCCCCAATCTTGCCACTTTTTGCGATTCGGCACTGCGTCGCTTTAACTGACAATTTCGCAATCGTGCGCCGTCGGTCCTAAACAAAATTGGCGTCCTTTTTTCCCCACAAATAGAGCTTTCTTTTGGTGGTATTTGATCACCTCTGCGGTTTTTATTTTTCGTGCTATAAACATAAATAGAGCGACAATTTGAAAAAAATTCAATATTTCTTACTTTTTGCTATAATAAATATCCCCAAAAAAATATATAATTTTTTTTATCTCAGTTTAGGCCAATAAGTATGCTTCTACATATTTTTGGTTAAAAAAAAATCACAATAACCGTTCATTGATCAGTTTGCGCAAAAGTTATAGGGCCAGATTCTCAGCTGCGATACAACGGTGTATCTATGCGTGTGATTCATAGAATCACTTAGTATAGATACACTAAAGTTCCGACAGGTGTAAAACAATTACACCGTCGGATCGTAGATGTAATGACAACGCCGGCCGCTAGGTGGCCTTTACGTTGTTTTCTCATTTGCCTATGCAAATGAGCCTAATACGCCGATTCCCGAACGTTTTTACGCCGCCCTGTCGTCGTTTACGTCGTTTCCGTAAGCGTAAGGTTACCCCTGCTAATACGAGGGGTAACCTTACGAAGTTCCGTCGTTGCCATGTTAAGTATGGCGTCGGGTCAGCGTCGTCTTTTTCCGTCGGTTACGTCATTTTACTAAGTCGTTCGCGAATAGGGTTTTACGTAAACGACGCTCACGTCGGTTTCATTCACATTTTCCGACGTGAGCTGGAGCATGCGCACTGGGCTATTTTTGCGGCCGGCGCAGGCGCAGTTTGATCGACGCGGGGGTGCGCTTAATTTAAATACAAGCCGCCCCCTTTGAATTACGCGGCCTTACGCTGGGACATTTACACTACGCCGCCGCAACTTACGGAGCAAGTGCTTTGAGAATACGGCACTTGCTCTGTTAAGTTGCGGCGGCGTAGTGTAAATGGCTTACGCTACGCCGCCGCATTTCTATGAGAATCTAGCCCATAGCGTCTACAAAATAGGGAATGGTTTTATGGCATTTTTATTAATATTTTTGTTTTACTAGTAATGGCGGTGATCAGCAATTTTTATTGTGACTGCGACATTATGGCGGACACGTTTGACACATTTTTGGGACATTTGTAATTGTTACAGCGATCAGTGCTATAAAAATGCACTGATTACTGTGAAAATGACACTGGCAGTAAAGGGGTTGACCACTAGGTGGTCGCTGTAGGGGTTAGGTGTGCCCTGATGAGTGCTTCTAACTGTAGGGGAGGTGGGCTGTGTGTGACAAGACAATGATCACCTCTTCCGATTACAGGAAGTGGTGATCAATGTCACTAGGCAAAGCGGAGAGATGCTTGTTTACATAAGCATCTCCCCGCTATATCTCTCCGTAAGACGATCGTGGTACTCAATTGTTCTTGTTGTAAGTGCACAGTGGGAAAAAGGCACCTTATATTGGTGGTCAGTGGGAATAATGCCCATTACATTGGTAATCAGAGGGAAGAATGCTTATAGTACGGGTGATTAGAGGGAAGAATTCTCATTACATTGGTGATCAGTGGGAAGAATTCTCATTACATTGGTGATCAGTGGGAAGAATGCCCCTAACATTGGTGATCAGAAGGAGGAATGTCCCTTACATTGGTGGTCAGTGAGAAAAATGTCCCTTACATTGGTGGTCAGTGAGAAAAATGTCCCTTACATTGGTGATCAGTGGGAAGAATTCTGATTGCACGGGTGATCAGAGGGAAGAATGCTTCTTATATTGGTGTCACCAACATCTAAAAAAAGATTATTGATATCATGCCACAGGCTCTGGAAAATTCAATTGGACCTGGAACTATGCAGGCACCATCAGATGGAAGGTCAATCAGCCACAGCTTAAGGAAACCCCAGTAACCTCTAGACTAGAGGAACCCTGGTTGAGAATGATTGCTATATACAACTGCCATCATAACAGTATTCTGCATTACTAGAGGCGTTGTCTTTCAGATGGAGATTTCTGGGGTTTCTGCAGGGTTTAGGAGATATTTACAGTAATTACAGGCGCCAATGTCTGCGGTGCAAGCATCGTAGACAACGGCGCAGGCGCACTAAAAGTGACATTTTTCTTAATGGCATAATCAGGGTTAATGCCATATTCCCACGCATGAGCGGGGATCTCCCGGTCCCATGCGCATGCGGGGAGTGACGTCATCGCAGCTCCGGCCAATCACATCACCGGAACGGTGAATACAGGAAGTAACTGCGAGAGGACATGAAGGCGGTGGCGGAGGTGGACGAGGAGGACTTCGGGGGTGATCTCAGGTAAGTGCCACATAAGGAGCTAGAATGCTATTCATACTAGCTCATTATGCCTTTCTCTTGCAGGTTATTTTTTTCCCCTGTTTTTTTTTGGGGGGGGGGGCGGGGTTACTTCCTATTTAACTCAACTATCTAAAAAATCAATAAACTGAAAAAAATAATAGTTGATGTAACCCCAATCCCCAAGATATAATAAATTGTAACATGTTAATGTCATTATAAAAGTAATTCCCAATCTTTTTAAATTAGCAGTTTTCAGGAAAATAAGCCCTGACAATCCTGCCATGAAGGTCCTTGTTTAAGCACTTCCTGTGCTCTGTCCCAGTCTCTGTGCTTCTGCTCTGTCACCCCATCACATTGGGTTCCAACATTGTATGGTCCACTCTTGTCACCATCTGGAAACCTATCTTGAGAAAATGCCATGTTGGAGTGCATGTTGAAGTGACTACAAAGAGGCTGCAGGAAATATTCTGTGTTGCAAGTACATGGAATCTCATGAATATAATTCAAATAGTACCTGGCAGTATAATCTTACTTCCGACTTACGCACTTAGAAATCTGAATCAGTGCAATAGCTCTAACATGCCTTTCAACAGTATATACTGATAAAATATTGGCTTAATAGCTTACTTGCACAATCTAAGTAAACACAGGACTTAGATTAAATATGTACAAACTCAAATATTTATAAGGAAGTATGTTCTAGAGAATAAAATGTATTGTGTTATTGTGTCATAATAATAAAGATCACACCCTTCTCCTGAAAAAAACTTTGAGAACAACAAAAGTGAAAATAGTTTTGCTCCTTACATTTTATGGATGGCATCATAGGTCAAGTAAATCAGTGTAGCCCTGGGGTTGCTACTATAGTTATTATGCTGAACGGTTCATTGTTTCTTAGATACGAGTTTGGCTCCCCCTAGTGTCTGCCGAACTCTGTTAGGATTTTCCTTCCTTCTGAGAAGTCAGCAGAGCCATGCATTGTGGGATATGTAGTTGGGATGAGGAAGTGACTCTGTTGGCTGGAACAGCTTTGGACTTCAGGACACACAATGCAAAGCACACAGAACAGCCTGCTGGAATTAGAGATAAAAGGACAGATGCAGCTTGTTTTCAGCCTCTATTCAATACCTGCCAGCAGGAGGTCTATGTGTGACCAGGAGTGAGAGACTGCGGCCTATACAGAGGAGAGCCTGATCGCCTGTATCAGAGGGATCTAGGAGCTGCATTCCAGCCCACCGGGAGTTGCAGCACAGCAGCGTCATCTTCACCAAACGAGGCACCAGGAGGAGATTCTAACATCTGATGGGATCCATTGTGGTGAGAGGGCACCTGCCCATCCAAGTAGAGATTACAGTATTGAGTAGTGAGTTTCTTTCCTACAGACTGCTGGTGAGACTTGTAGTTCCACGGAGGTGGATCTGCTCCTTCACAGGCATGATACAGCTAGACTTTGGGGCCTTGCCTCTCTCCTCTGAGATGTAAGGGCAGTACTATATTACAGTACTCTCACATGTAAAGAGGAATATAGAAGTGGGGATAGTTCTTCAGTTGAGCAATCATCAGCATAATTCTTGTTCTACAGCCTTTTTTTTGTTCTTGTCCCTTTGGATTACACGCAAACATAAAATCATCACTGCAGTATAAACATCAGGCCAGCTCAAGACATCCGGAACTAAAGGAACATTCACCATTTTCTTCTTTTACTAGGCCTAAGACCTCGTACGCACGACCGAGGAACTGAAACATAGTCTTCCTCGACGAGTTCCTTGTTAGGCTTGTCGAGAGTCTTGACAAGCTTTCTTTGCGTACACACTGTCAAGACAAAATCACATGGTTCTCAAACACGGTGACGTTCAACGCATACGACGGTACTATAATGCCCTGTACACACAATCGGTTCATCCAATGAAAACGGACTGATGGATTTTTTCATCAGATATCCGATGAAGCTGACTTTCATCAGTCGTGCCTACACACCATCGGTTAAAACAACAATCATGTCAGAACGTGGTGATGTAAAACACAACTATGTGCTGAGAAAAATGAAGTTCAAGGCCTCCAAGCAAGCATCGACTTGATTCTGAGCATGCGTGGATTTTTAATTGATGGACGTTCCCTACAGATGATCGTTTTTTTTATATCGTTTTTTTAACCATCAGATAATTTTAAATCAAGTTTCTAGTTTTTTAACCGATGGATAAAAAACCGATGGGGCCCACACACGATCGGTTTGTCTGATGAAAACGGTCCATCAGACCATTTTCATCAGACAAACCGATCGTGTGTACGCGGTATTAAGGGGAAGTTCAATTCCACTGGCACAACCTTTGGGGCTGCTTTTGTTAATCTCATGTTACTGTGTGTTAAGTAAATGATTGGTAAGAGACGATTCGCGCTTTTCAGTCTGTTACAGTGTGACAAATGTGGTATCTTGATGGATTCTGTCGAGGAAAACCTTGTGTGTACGAGGCCTTACTGTTCTACATCGGAGTTGAGCTCTGAATTACACCATAGGGGGAGCCATTTTGTGAGATATTATCAGAATTTGCACTGTGTCATTGTATTCATATGTTGTATATTGTAAGCTGGTTTGTGTGCTGAGGCCTCAGTGGGAAGGTATTCAATACATGTATTAAATGTATTGGATATTTATCCCTCTGTGCACTTGTCCACATATACCTTTTTCAGGTTACTGCCAGGTTACACGTATACATATGTAAGTGCACTAAGTAATACTTTCTGCCAATCATAATCTGTGTTCATTCATATTTTATTTATATCTTTCATTGTGTTTATTCGTTACCTTAGTAAACATTTATGAGTGGTTCAGTGATACTGTGTGAGTTTCTCATTACTAGTGTTGCTCACGAATATTCGTATTGCGAATATTCGGCTCGAATATGGCATATTCGAGTATTCGCAATATATTCCGAATTTCACGGTGAATATTCGCTATTTCGAATATTCGTATTTTTTCATTTTTTTTTTAGAACAGATCACATCCTAGAGATCCCCATCGACGTCTAAAAGCATTGCTGGTATGATTAGAGACCTTGGGCCGAGTAGCTGCAGCGATCATTTTATATTGCCGAAAAATCGCAATGCGATTATTCGGCAATAGCGATATCGCGCGATTATTTTCGAGAAATTCGCAATATTGTTTTTAGCTAAAATAACACATATATTCGATTTCAGAGTGTTACTGTCGAAATTCCGCAATCAATTTCTCATTCGCATTTTTGCGAAATTACGATAAAATATCAAGAATATTCTGAGCCAATCAGAGTGCTCCTTCCGCATTTGCCGAATATTCGCAATTATTTTGTATTGTAATATATCACAAATATTCTGAGCCAATCAGAGTGCTCCATTCCGCATTTCTCGAAATTTCGCAATTATTTTGTATTATAAAATATCACGAATATTCTGAGCCAATCAGAGTGTTCCTTCCGCATTTGCCGAATATTCGCAATTATTTTGTATTATAAAATATCACGAATATTCTGAGCCAATCAGAGTGCTCCTTCCGCATTTGCCGAATATTCGCAATTATTTTGTATTGTAATATATCACAAATATTCTGAGCCGCATTTCTCGAAATTTCATTCGCATTCGCATTCGCAATAGCGAAATTTCGCAATCATTTCATTTCCAAAAAATATCGCGAATATTCGCATTTAACGAATATATCTCGAATATTCGACTATATATTCGAGATATATCGCGAAATCGAATATGGCATATTCTGCTCAACACTACTCATTACTAATGCAACATTTCAGAATGGAACCCAAGGTGTCAGGGGCAAGACATGATCTACAGAGTCGGGGTGGTCAGTGGGGTACAGAGTCAATCAGCAGTCCCCACGGGGGTACCGCTACATCAGCATAGGTAACTAGATCAGTGTTTTTCAACCTTTTTTCAACCAAGGCACACTTTAAAATCTGTCAGAATCTCGAGGCACACCAAACCAAAAATTTGAAAAAAAAATATGCCACTTGCTATTTGCACAGTGGTTCAATTAATTAAAACAAAACACAATATAATACCCCAATTTGTGGGTAACCTTCATCTTTTCTGGGAAGAACACTAGCAGCAGACAATGTAATCCAGCAAAAGCACATACCTACATGCCTTTGATTAAAAATGATTAGAAAATGATTTTTACTTCCAGCATAATACTTCTGAAACTCGCAATAAGAAAGTATGCAATTTTCTATTACGTTTTGTCCTGGAAGGTGTCTACCTTATTATGTTACTATGTAAAGATTAATTTTACATTCTGCCTACACCAATGCTATGTAAGGTTGCCACGTATCCAGTAAAAATTTAACTTATCACCAATTACATTAATGGGACCATAAGGCTGACATATCCTCCCGCACAAGCGTCGTATGGATGCGATGAATGCGTGGAAGTTGTTTAGTTCCTGGTGCGGTGACGTGGCGGCATCAACGTCACCGTCACGTCACCGCCCTGTCTGCCGACGGGGATTTTGATCCGATGGTGTGTACACGCCATCGGACCAAAATAGCCAGGCGGACATATCCGATGCAAACGGTCCGAGGACCGTTTGCATCGGATATGTCCGTCCGTGTGTACGCGGCCTTAGAAAACATAAAGCATGCTCCCGGCGTGTGCACACACCACTGTCATGGCGGCGCCCAAGGCAACGAGAACTATGAATCTATCCATAGTACACAGAGGGGGAGTGGCTGGAGAGAGGGGGCGCTGCCTGAGTGCACCTAATGGACACAGCGCCACTGCTGGGGACCTCTAGCAGCTCTTACACTTAGGCACATATAGTGCCTTGCAAAAGTATTCACCCTGTTGGCTTTTTACCTATTTTGTTGCATTACAGCCTTTAGTTCAATGTTTTTTTAATCCCAGTTTTTGTGATGGAGCTGAACACAATAGTCTTATTTGGTGAAGTAAAATGAGAAAAATAAATAAATTCATAAAATAATTTTTCAGAAATAAAAAAATTATAATTGCCATGTGTGTATGTATTTACCCCCTTTGTTATGAAGCCCATAAAAAGCTCCGGTGCAACCAATTACCTTCAGAGGTCACATAATTAGTGAAATGATGTATACCTGTGTGCAATCTAAGTGTCATATGATCTGTCATTACATATACACACCTTTTTGAAAAGCCCCAGAGGCTGCAACACCTAAACAAGAGGCACCACTAACCAAACACTGCCATGAAGACCAAGGAACTCTCCAAACAAGTATGGGACAATGTTGTTAAGAAGTACAAGTCAGGGTTAGGTTATAAGGAAATATCCAAATATTTGATGATCCCTAGGAGCACCATCAAATCTATCATAACCAAATGGAAAGAACATGGCATAACAGCAAACCTGCAAAGAGACGGCCACACACCAAAACTCACAGACCGGGCAAGGAGGGCATTAATCAGAGAGGCAGCACAGAGACCTATGGTAACCCCGGAGGAGCTGCAGAGTTCCACAGCAGAGACTTGAGTATCTCTAACCTAGGAAGACAATAAGCCGTACGCTCCATAGAGTTGGGCTTTATGGCAGAGTGACCAGAAGGAAACCATTACTTTCAGCAAATAACAAAATGGCACGTTTTGAGTTTGCGAAAAGGCATGTGGGAGACTTACAAAATGTATGCAGGAAGGTGCTCTGGTCTGATGAGTCTAAAATCTAACTTTGTGGCCTTCAAAGAAAACACTTTCTGGCACAAACCCAACACATGACATCACCAAAAGAACACCATCCCCACAGTGAAACATGGTGGTGGCAGCATCATGCTGTGGGGATGTTTTCAGCAGTCGGGACTGGAAAACTGGTCAGAGTTGAGGGAAAGATGGAAGGTGCTAAATACAGGGATTTTCTTGAGCAAAACCTGTACCATTCTGTGTGTGATTTGAGGCTAGGATGGAGGTTCACCTTCCAGCAGGACAATGAGCCCAAACACCCTGCTAAATCAACACTTGAGTGGTTTAAGGGGAAACATGTAAATGTGTTGGAATGGCCTAGTCAAAGCCCAGACCTCAATCCAGAGACGGACTGGCTTACCGGGAGATCGGGAGATCTCCCGGTAGGCTGCCTGTCCTTTGACCGGTTTCAGTTGCGGAGCTGCAGTGCTCCATCTCCTCTCTCCTGCGCCTGTCTGTGTATCATCACAATGACTAAGCTAGCTGGCTGGGTCTGTGTTTGGCGGTAACGCTGTAGCATGGTCCCGTCCCCTTAGACCGGCTCATGTGATAGTAGATAGAATCAGTGTTCAGCCTATCACACGAGCTGGGTTAAGGGGGCGGGACTGTGTTACAGCGTCACCTTCGAACACAGACCCAGGCATGCCTGCTAGCATAGTGATGATACACAGCACAGCACAGGAGAGGAGATGCCTGCCATACAGCTCGGCCTATGGGAGGATTGGATTCGGCAGGGGGGCTGCATAGAGAAGAATTGAGCTTCCTATATTTCTCCATGCTTGCAAGAGGGACAGGAGGAGAATCAAGCATTCCGCGGCTGTATGGAGGATTATAGGAAGCTCAATTCCTCCATATGCAGCCACCCTGCCCCTCCTACCCAGTTCTCCTTAAAGCCCCCCCCCCCCCAGTGCTCTCCACCCCTGTTCTCCCCTCCAGTGCACTTGACCCCTGTTCAGAACTGTCCCCCCCTTGTTCTCCACCCCTGTTCTTCCTCCCCCCAGTGCTCTCCATCCCTGTTCTCCCCCCCAGTGCTCTTGACCCTGTCCCCCCAGTGCTCTCCACCCCTGCCCCCCCCAGTGTTCTCCACCACTGTTCCCCCCACCAGTGCTCTCTACCCCTATTCCCCCCCAGTGCTCTCCACCCCTGTTTTCCCCAGTGCTCTCCACCCCTGTCCCCCCCCCAGTGCTCTCCACCCCTGTTCCCCCCAGTGCTCTCCACCCCTGTTCTTCTCCACCCCTGTTCCACCCCAGTGCTCCACACCCCTGTTCTTTCTGGCCCCCCCAGTGCCCTGTACTCTCCACTCCCCCCTGCATTTTGCCCCCACCCATGTGCTGTCCAACCCCGCCAGTGCTCTTCACCCCCCATAGTGCGCTCCAGTCCCCCGTACTTTCCACCCCTGTTTTTTCTGGCCCCCACTGGTGCTCTCAAGCTCCCCATATTGCTTTCCACTCCCACTGCTCTTTGTACCACAGTGCTCTCCACTCCCCCCTGCTCTTTGTACTCCCAGTGCTCTCCAGCCCCCGTGCTCTCCACCCCTGTTCTTTCTGCCCCCCAGTGCTCTCAAGATCACTCCCAGTGCTCTTTACCCCGCACTCTTACCCCCCTTAGTGCTCTCTAGCTCCCCCTCAGCCTCCTGTGCTCTCCACCCCTGTTAATTTTGTCTCCCCCCAGTGCTCTCAAGCCCCCCCAGCGCTCTATGCTCTCCACCCCTGTGATCTCCACTCTCCCTGCTCTTTGCCCCCACCCATGTGCTCTCCAACCCCCCCAGTGCTCTCTGCTCTCCCTTCGCTCCAGCTCCCACCCAGTGCTCTCACTTCCCCAGGACCAGAGGACAGGCTGACTGGGGGCAGAAAATGAAGACGGCTGAAGGTGCAGGTGGCCAGGGACCACTCCATCTCACAACAAACAGATCCACTGGAAGGAGCACTTTCCCCATCCAAAACAAGAACAGACCCTGCCTGCTGATGGTGATCATGGATATCCTGCTGGCATGGAAGGTACCATACCGAGCATCAACAACACACCTTCCCACTGACAGGGACTGCAGACTGGGACATGGGGAATAGGAGGGGCTGCAATGATGGGCACAGTGAGGCTGCATTTGTGGGCACAGTGAGACTGCATTCATGGGCACGGTAAAGCTGCATTTGATGGGCACAGCGAGGCTACAATGGTGGGCACAGTGAGGCTGGATTCATGGTCACAGTAAAGCTGCATTTAATAAGCACAGTGAGGCTGCACTTATGGGCACAGTGAGGCTGCTTTTTTATGAGCACAGTGAGGCTGCGATGATGGGTACAGTGAGGCTACATTTGATGGGCACAGTGAGGCTGCATTTTATGGGCACTAATGAGGCTGCATTCGATGGGCACTGATGAGGGGCTGCATTGAGCTCTTGTATCATGTCTGCAGCCTCTGACCATCTTTTGTATCATGTCTGCAGTCTCTGAGGGAGTCTGGAGGGGAGTCAAGTGTGGGAGCGCCACCGGGATGGGTGTCATGGGAGAAGTCAGATGTGTGTGGACTGTGGAGAGGAGACTATAGGATAAAACCAGAGCCACCGACCTGGAGCCGACTGACTAATCCCTGCACGGTGCACCTGAGAGGAGGTCAGTGACAGCACTGCTAGGCCAGTCTGAGGGGGGTCACTGATGTAAGGAGGAAGTGAATACGATAATGTAAGGGGGCACTGATATAAAAGGTTTCCCCCCCTTACCTTAGTGTATTCTTTCTGTGGAAGATGGTCCCCGGCGTTCTGAGTTCCTGGGGTCCCCCTTGATGATTGACCACTTTTACCACTTTTAACTGGAATTTGCTTGGTTTTCCCTTTCATTAACAAGAAAATAATGACGCTATGCTGTTACGCTGGTATAATAATGCTGTGGGGCTGGTATGGAATTTTTTCCAGGGCTGGTTTTTATTCCCAGTCCGGCCCTGCCTCAATCAATCCAATATAAAATTTGTGGTTAGACTTAAAGATTGCTGTTCTAAAGCGCAAACCATCCAACTTGAAGGAGCTGGAGCAGTTTTGCAAGGAGGAATGGGCAAAAATCCCAGTGTTAAGATGTGGCAGCTCATAGAGATGTATCCAAAGCGACTTGATAGCCGCAAAAGGTAGCTCTATAAAGTATTGACTTTTTTGTCTTATATGTTGTTTGCTTCACAATAAAAAAAAAACATCTTCAAAGTCGTGGGCATGTTCTGTAAATTAAATGATGCAAATCCTCAAACAATCCAACAATAATTCCAGGTTGTGAGTAGGGATGCACCGATATATCGGTGGCCGATACATATCGGCCGAAAATAGCAATTTGGGGTAAATGCCGAAACACATTTAAATTTGCTGATAATGACCGCCCTCTGTGGGCGGTACCATTGCGTATAGGAGGGGGCGCAGTTCTTATACACAAGCAGCCGCGGCCGCCAGACCAGTACAGAGCGCGGGCAGCGGCAGTGGCACTATGCAAATTGTGTGCCAACTGCCGAGTGCGCTCCTCCTAGCTCCATTTTCTGTTTTTTTTACTCCCCCTATGGGGGAGTCTCTTAGTGCAGTCCAGCGGCGTGAGCCGCATTGACGTCACGGCCGGAGGACTCGGGAGGACTCGGAGCGCTGGGCAGGGAGGGAGCTGTGTCGGAGCTGCCTGTGCCACAGACTAGTCACACTGCCTGCCTAGGAGGAACCCACACTAAAAAGTTCCCCCACACTAAAAAGTAAGCAGAACAACAACAGAACCTGTTAGAAGTTAACTTAGAACACACGAGATGGCTGGATTGGGGGGGGGGGGGGGGGGGTGGTTAATAGTGACTGAGGTGACCAGCACTTTCTTAATGAAAAAATGGCAGATAAAAAAAAATGATCTGCCATTTCTTCACAGTGGGGCTGCAATTGATGTTTTTTTTGGTAGTCAGAGAAGGCAAGCATGGCTCAATAACACACAAACTTTTTTTTTTTTTTTTACTTTTGTGTGTTATTGAGCCATGCTTGCCTTCTCTGACTACCAAAAAAAAAATCAATTGCAGCCCCACTGTGCCATCACATGCAGTCACTGTGCCGACACACGTCGCCACTGTGCCCATCAAACGCAGCCACTGTGCCTATCAAATGCAGCCACTGTGCCTATCAAATGCAGCCACTGTGCCTATCAAATGCAGCCACTGTGTCCATCAAACGCAGCCACTGTGCCCATGCTTGCCTTCTCTGACTACCAAAGAAAAATCAATTGCAGCCTCACTGTGCTATCACATGCAGCCACTGTGCCAACACACGTAGCCACTGTGCCCATCAAATGCAGCCACTGTGCCTATCAAATGCAGCCACTGTGTCCATCAAACGCAGCCACTGTGCCCATCAAACATAGCCACTGTGCCAACACACGTAGCCACTGTGCCCATCAAACGCAGCCACTGTGCCCATCAAACGCAGTCACTGTGCCCATCAAACGCAACCACTGTGCCCATCAAATGTAGCCACTGTGCCCATCAAACGCAGCTACTGTGCCCATCAAACGCAAGCCAGTGTGCCATTACATGCAGCCACTGTGCCAACACACATTGCCACTGTGCCCATCAAACGCATGTAATACATACAATTATTTAAAAAAAATATTAAATAGGGGGAAAACAAAGAAAAGTAATTTTCGGTTTCGGTTTCGGACTGAATTTTTTTTTATTTCGGTTTCATTTTGGTTCTGAAATTTCCATTTGGGTGCACCTCTAGTTGTGAGACAACAAAACACGAAAAATGCCAAGGGGGTGAATACTTTGCAAGGCACTGTACCCTGCTTATCCTTCACTACAGGATTCTCAACCCTAACTATGGTGATATTTGGTGGCCAATTTTGGGGGACTAAACTGGATACCTTCTTCCTAAAGGAACACTTCATTTAACAAATATAATGAAATATTACCAAATTGTGAACAGATATTCACTAAACCATTTCCCCCTCAATGCCAAGATTAGGTACAGTATATTCCTATTTAGTAAATTCAGTAACTGATTAGTCTTTGCTTGCATTATCAATATATTATTACTGATTGGTTGTTTTGGCTTACTGCCACCATCTATTATTTCCCTTTGTTTGGTTGCAAAACATTTCTGCTAGTGGTACTTATTCAGGAATAAGCATTAAAACTGGAGATACAATGATAAACTGCAAATAAGATGGTATTTTTTAATATAGTTACATGTATTTAATGTTTTCAGGAGAATTCAGTAACTGCACCCATTCATAAAAATATATTAAAGTGTTTGTAAACCTCTAAGAAGAAATTTGAACAAAGCAAGTCCCTCTAGAGCTACTGTAAAAAGGGTGATGGGGAAGGAGCTCCAGCACACAGCCTATAATTGACAACCTCAGCTTGGTTCCTGTGTGTTGTGTGAAGGGGGTGTGTGCCTTCCCTCCAATGAGCGGCTTCCCTCCACTTTGAATCCCCGTAGAGAAAAGAACGGTGCAAATAAACAGGTACAACGTATGTAGGAGGATTTGTTTAATCTCAATGTATCATCTGAGGTCAGTCACTTCACTGGGTAAACAACATGGTTTACAACCACTTTAGTGCCTGGTAATTGGAGGCATACAAAAGAATAAAAACTTTAAAATGTGCCTTAAAAGAATACAAGAGGTACATGGATACAAAGAAATGGTGAACTTGCTCTAATTTAAAACTCACAAACAAAAAAACGTTTGCTTGAGCAATTCTCATCATTCCACCCTCCATCATCCCACATTTCCACACAGTCCTCATCGTCACGAAGGTTGTTGGGTTTACCTGCGCACCAGTTGAAGTATTTGATGGTTTCCTCAGACAGGTCTCTAAAATCACCCTCTTTCTGCAAGTCATTTATACCCATGAATGTGTGCTGATTGACCTGCTTGCGGAGGGAGAAGATGGCTTGGTTTTCTTCGGGGGTCCGGGGTACGGCCAACTGACCTCCACCATTGGCACAGCTGGTTCTGGCCTCAGAATAAGTGGCTTCAACACCATTTATAATATAGAATTTGTTGCCACTTCTAGCGACATTTTTTGTAAATGAAAGAGCTGTAATTGTGGGAAGAATAGGAAAAATATATATTTTCATCACAGGACTTCATGGAACACATAGTAACAAACAGTAACTTCTGCCACTTTCTATTAGGTCAAAGGAATTCTGTAGGTAGGGGTGCCCCATGTGTGCCCCATGCCCTGTGATGTGCCTGTGCCCTACTGTGTGCCTTACTGTGTGCCCCATGATTTATGTAGGGGGGGGCTTTGTGTAGGTGTGGCTTGCATATGGGTGGGAACACAGGGGGCCCCATAATTCTCTATTGCCCGGGGGCCCCATGAGCTGTCAGTCCGCCCCTGTCTGTAGGTGAACAACTATGGCAGCCATTGATGATCTCCATCTAATAATTGTAATTTAGAGGATTCAGCTACATAAAGTCCAGGGGCCAGATCCACAAAAACGTCCGTATCTTTGTGCGGGCGTAGTGTATCTTGTTTACGCTACGCCACCGCAACTTATTAAGGCAAGTTCCGTATCCACAAAGGACTTGCATCCTAAGTTACGGCGGCGTATCGTAAATGGCCCCGCGTAAGCCTGGGTAATTCAAATGTGGAACACATGGGCGTGATTTATGTAAAATCATCGCGACCCCACGTAAATGACGTTTTTTTTAACGTTGCATGTGCCGTCCGTAGAGGTATCCCAGTGCGCATGTGCGAAATCACGTCGCAAATCGTCAATGCTTTCGTTGTGAACGTAACTTACGCAAAGCCCTATTCGCGAACGTTTTACGCAAACAACGTAAACTATGGAAAATTCAACGCTGTCCCAACGTCCATACTTAACATTGCGTACGCCTCTATACAGCAGGGGTAAGTTTACGCCAGAAAACTTCTTACGCAAACGATGTAAAAAACAGCGCCGGCGCAAGTACGTTTGTGGATCGGCGTATCTAGCTCATTTGCATATTCTACGCAGAAATTCTACGGAAGCACCCCTAGCAGCCATCGTAAATATGCAACTTAGATACGACAGCATAATAGACTTACGTCAGTCGTATCTAAGCAAAATTCCGGCGTATCTTGTTTTGTGGATACAAAACAAAAATAAGCCGGCGCAGATTTAAAAATACGCCAGCGTATCTGGAGATACGCCGCCGTATACTTTTGTGGATCTAGCCCCAGATGTATAAACTGTAGTCTTGTTCATCTAAAGATGCACTCCAGGACACCTTAAAATCTAAAGACTAAAGGACTTGGTAAAACACTTTTACTAACCTGATCCTCCACTCCTGCAGATTCCTTTGCACTGCTAGAGCAGTCCCGGGAGCCTCTTCTCTCCTATACTTCTGCAATCTAATGCCCTGTACACACCACTGGTTTTCCTGACATGCCAAAACCCAACGTTTTTCCCAACGTGATTCCTCTCAAGCCTGCCTTGCATACACACGTTCAGTCAAAAAAACGCTCAAACAAAGCGTAGCAACGTCCAACATGTACGACGGCACTTTTGTTGCTTTTGCTGATCCTCGTGTTAGTAAAAGTTTGGTGAGAGACAATTCGCGCATTTCAGTCTTTGTGCTTTTCAGTCCATTACAGCGTGACGAATGTGCTATCTCTTTTACAAACGCTAGTTTTACCAGAACGAGCGCTCCCGTCTCATACTTGCTTCTGAGCATGTGTGTTTTTTTCCCCTCGGAAAAGCATACACACGAGCAGTTTTCGCAACGAGAAAAAGACTGACGGGATACACGACGGGAAAAAATAGAGCAGGCTCTAATTTTCTTGTGGGCAGTTTTCTCGTCGGGAAAACTGCTATGGAGCATACACGGTTTTCTCAACAAATATAAAAAAATTCCGTTTTCTCGTTGGGAAAACCAGTTGTGTTTACGAGGCATAAGGTCTTCTGACTAACCACTTGGTAACCGCCCCATTGTCAAAATACGTCCTGTTTTTAAAGATGGATATCGCGGTAACGGCAGCAGCTGCTGCCACAACCGAGATATCCATCTCTTCATGGGGCGGTTCTGTACACGATAACGGCGGTGTCCGCAGCAGATTTGCCCCCCTCCTGCCGCTCTTCCGCGCCCTCCGCCACTTACCGTAGCCGTCGGTAGCGGCAGAGGCGATCGGGTCCATTCGGCTCCTCAGCGGGGATGCGACTGAGGGAAAAATTTCCCTTATCCGTCCCCATAGCTCTGCTGGGCGGAAGTGACGTCAAGACATCAGTCCCGCCCAGCGTCTTAAAGAAACATTTTTTTTTTCTGTCATTTGAAAAATGACAGTTTAATTTTTTTTTTCTTTTTTTGCATTTAAGCCTAAATATGAGATCTGAGGTCTTTTTGACCCCAGATCTCATATTTAAGAGGACCTGTCATGCTTTTTTCTATTACAAGGGATATTTACATTCATTGTAATAGGAATACAAGTGATCAATTTTTTATTTTATTTATTTCAGTGTAAAAAAATTAAAACTAAATTAAAATAAATAATAAAACAAAAAAAAATTTTAAACACCACCGTCCCGACGAGCTTGCGCACAGAAGCGAACGCATATGCGAGTGGTGCCTGCATATGAAAACTGTGTTCAAACCCCACATGTGAGGTATCGCCGCGATCGTTAGAGCGAGAGCAATAATTCTAGCCCTAGACCTCCTCTGTATCTCAAAAAATGCAACCTGTAGAATTTTTTGAACGTCGCCTATCGAGATTTTTAAGGGTAAAAGTTTGACGCCATGCCACGAGCGGGCACAATTTTTAAGTGTGACATGTTGGGTATCATTTTACTCGGCGTAACATTATCTTTCACAATATATAAAAAAATTGGGCCAAATTTATTGTTGCTTTATTTTTTAATTAAAAAAAGTTAATTTTTTCCAAAAAAAGTGCGCTTGTAAGACCGCTGCGCAAATACGGTGTGAGAAAAAGTATTGCAATGACTGCCATTTTATTCTCTATGATGTTAGAAAAAATATATAATGTTTGGGGGTTTAAAGTAATTTTCTAGCAAAAAAAACTGTTTTAGTCTCGTAAACACCAAATCTGAAAAACAGGCTTGGTTATCCAATGCAGGGACCACGCTGTAGCTCTGCAGTGGACATAAGGACACTGAGGAACAGTCCACTGCCAGAGCATGGGAGAGCAAAACTGCTGGGCTTTAGGCTTGCTGCACTAATTTTAAGCATTTGTATTGTTTGGTCTGTAGACTGTTCCTGAATAAAGCCCTGTACACACGATCGGATATCTGATGAAATCAAATCCGATGGATATTTCCGTCAGATATCCGATGAAGCTGACTTTCATCAGTCTTGCCTACACACCATCGGTGAAAAATCTGACCGTGTCCAAACTCGGTGATGTAAAACACTACAACGTGCTGAGAAAAATGTTCAATGCTTCCGAGCATGCATCGACTTAATTCTGAGCATGCATGCATTTTTGATTGATGGACTTCCACACAGACGATCGTTTTTTTCAATAATTTTTTTATCCATAGGAAAAATGTAAAATATGTTCTATTGTTTTTTCACCGATGGAAAACAAACCGATGGGGCCCACACACGATCGGTTTGACTGATGAAAACAGTCCATTGGTCTGTTTTCATCGGACAAACCGATCGTGTGTACAGGGCTTAAGAGATGTGATCTGCTTCAGCAGCAGTGATTGGACCTCTAACCCTTTAAGCTCTTCTTTCCCTGCAGAAGAGTCCAAGTCAACTGTCTTTCTCTCTGACCTCAAACACAAGATATACATTACCAAGGTGAAAGTAACCTCCATATAAAGCATCCAGCTAACCTTTTTCTTGCTTCTCAAGGTTTGATTGCAGATCTCTTATCTGTCTATATCCAGCCATTTGCAATTTAAGATTTTCAATTTCTAAGAAAAGAGTTGACATAATTAAAGTGACTATATCACATGCTAAAACATTTGTTTCTTCAATATGCTCAGGAGAAACTTTTCAATCCAGTTTTCCAGTGATTGTGCCTTTCTTTTGGAAATAAATAATGTGCCTTTAATTGACCAATAGCCAAAACAAATGAACATTTCCACTATATCACTTAAAGTAGAAACCTCCTATAGACAAGTCTAGTCTATCAGACATTGACTAAGTTCAACTATTCCATTTGACTTTAGTGGTTCCCAAGATTGACCATTGTATGGACTGCATGTGTTCCTAGGGCTTTAACTTCACACTTTGCAGTTTCGTTTTTTCATTTTTTTTTTATTTTTATCCCCAAACATACTTAGAGATACTAACGGGTAGTTGCTTTATTTAGTTTATTTAGTGTTCTTTTTTTTGGTAAAGCTCCAGGCCACCTGTTCATTGCAGTTGATAAGTACTTTGGTTGCTGAAAGTATATCCCCCTCCAGGTTCGGCCTCTCCTGGAGTTTAAAGACCATGAATGTTGGATGGTAAACCCCTCCTGAAACTGGGTGTCTTGGGTGCAGGGTCGTGAGCAATGTTGCCTAAACAGCATGAATATTCTACAGGTGTGGTATAAGTAAGCTTTGCAATGTCACTATTTGCCTCTCCCTTGGGTTTTTTTCCTGTCTTATAGTAGTAGTAGGTTTTATAGTAGGCGACGTTGAAAAAAGACACAAGTCCATCAAGTCCAACCTATGTGTGTGAATATAGGTCAGTATTACATTGTACATCCCTGTATGTTGCGATCGTTCAGGTGCTTATACAATAGTTTTTTGAAACTATTGATGCCCCCCTGCTGAAACCACCGCCTGTGGAAGGGAATTCCATATCCTTGCCACTCTTACAGTAAAGAACATTCTACGCAGTTTAAGGTTAAATCTCTTTTCTTCTAATTTTAGTGGCCACGTGTCTTATTAAACTCCCTTCCGCAAAAAAGTTTTATACCTATTGTGGGGTCACCAGTATGGTATTTGTAAATTTAAATCATATCCCCTCTTAAGACTCTTCTCTGGAGAGGTTCACCACCTAGTGAGTAGATTTCATTCATATTTTTGCCACCCAAATGCATTTTTTTAAATTGTTCTACATTAAACCTCATTTGCCATGTAGTTGCCCACCCCATTCATTTGTTCATATCTACTTGCAAGGTTTCCACATCCTGCGGAGAAGTTATTTCCCTGCTTAGCTTAGTGTCGCATGCAAATACAGAGATTTAGCTTTTTACCCCATCCTCCATGTCGTTTATGAACAAATTAAATAGGATTGGTCTCAGCACAGAACCCTGGGGGACCCCACTTCCCACCCCTGACCATTCAGAATATTCCCCATTTATCAGTACGCTCTGAACTCGCCCTTGTAGCCAGTTTTCAATCCATGTACTCACCCTATGGTCCATGCCAATGGACCTTACTTTGTAAATTAAACATTTATGGGGAACTGCGTCAAATGCTTTTGCAAAGTGCAGATACACCAGGTCTACAGGCCTACCTTTATCTAGATGGCAACTCACCTCCTCATAGAAGGCTAATAGATTGGTTTGGCAAGAATGATTCTTCGTGAATCCATGCTGATTACTGCTAATGATACAGTTTTCATTACTAAAATCTTGTATATATTACCTTATCGTCCCCTTCAAGAGCTTGCATACTATTGATGTTAGGCTAACTGGTCAGTAAATCCCAGGGATGCATTTTGACCCTTTTTTAAATATTGGTGCTACATTGGCTTTCTCTAATCAGCTGGTCACATTCCAGTCAGTAGACTGTCAGTAAATATTAGGAACAATGGTCTGGCAATCACTTGACTGTGTTCCTTAAGTACGCTCAGGTGCAAGCCATCTGGTCCCAGTGATTTATTAATATTAAGTTTCCCAAGACTAAGTTTGTCTTGTGTAGGCAACATGCCACACTTCTCTCCTGGCTTTGTTTTCAATCTGAGAGTGGCGGTGGATAATATCATAGAGGGCAGGGAGACGGGGTGACATGGGGTAGTGACCACCAATCACCAAGCAGCACTTTAAACTTACTTAGAGCCGGTAGAAGAACTGCATTATTTTCTTCTCTTTCTGCAGTCCTGACAGTTTTCTCTTCTGCAGTAAAGACTTGTTGCTCTTTGCTCCCCTCCTGTGCTGTGTGTTCCTGGGGTTAGACAGTCTGACTAGTTTTGCCTCAGATTCTGTCTGCCTCTGGAAGGGCTGCCTAGGCTCACCTGCTGCTGCTTCTAAAGCAAGTGGATGAAAGCAGGTGGGTCTTAAAGGGAAAGTGTATCTGTTTTTCTTGGCAAGAGAATTAGAATTTGTTTGCAGATATGTGCTCACCACACCTCTTGTGTGCACAACAGACTAGCAAAAGGTATGAGGGGGCAACAAGGGACATGTGCTCAAGAAATGCAAAGTATGGTATTTTGCATTATTTTAGGAGCAGAAGCCCTAAATGCAAACACTCCAGAAAACATAAGACCCACCACTGGTCATCTCCTGACCAGAGCAATCTGGATTTCTGATATTCCTGCTCAGGGAGACTTTCCTGCTCCTCAAGCAGCTCACGTGGCAACGGCTCACATGTGTTAAAATCAGCGCAATAGAAAAGTTTTTCCCCATCCCAGGGTGAATAATGGACCTGCAATGTCAGTCTGCAGTGATGGGAAATTAATTTGCATGGATTGCCTCAAATGACAATGGATAAGGAAGCAGATACACAAATTTCAAAGCCTAGAGGCTGTAGTGGAAAGTATGCCGCAAATATCCATTTCACAGGCAAGACACAGGCCCAACCATCGCAAAAAGCATGCAGATATTCCAAAAAGTGAAAAAAAGGAAGGGCCTTCTGTTCCTATAATGACAGAGAGTTAAAAGCTAATTATTGAAGAATAGGAGAGATCTGATAAGAAAATCAATTTGCAATAAAAGGTCTCCAAGCTTTATCCAATGAAGCTGGCTGATGCAGATTTAACCACTTAAGCCCAGGACCAATATGCTGCTATCTTTAACAGACAATTGTGCGGTCGTGCGACTTGGCTCCCAAACAAAATTTGTGTCCTTTTCTTTCCAAAAATAGAGCTTTCTTTTGATGGTATTTGATTGTCTCTGCGATTTTTATTTTTTGCGATATAAACGGAAAAAGACCGATTTTTTTTTTTTTTTTAATTATATTTTTTACTTTTTGTTATAAGAAAAATAGAATACACAAAATTGTAGTCAAATATTTAGGCCAAAATGTATTCAGCCACATGTCTTTAGTAAAAAAAAATCGCAATATAAAAAAAAAATAGCTACCTAGCGGCAACAGTGACACTAATACAGCGATCAGAAAACCGATCGCTTAGTGACACTGGCAATAGGGGGTGAAAGGGTTAACTAGGACAATGATCAAGGGGTTAAACCTTTATTAGGGGGGGTACGGGGGCTACCCTGGACCTAACACTAACTGCCTGTCACACTAACTGTCACACTGACACTAAATGCAGTGATCAGTAAATATATGATCACTGCATTTAGTGACACTGTAAATAGGGGGATGGGGGGGTGATCTGAAGGGGTTAAGTGTGCCTGTGTGTTACTGTGTACGTGTAGTGTTGTGCAACTCACTTGTGATGTCTTCTCTCCTCTCGCCGGATTGAAAATACCGCCGAGAGGAGAGGTTAGATCACTTCCTCTGCCTGTGTTTACATTACACAGGCAGAGGGTGGGCCGTGGGGGGGGGGAGTGGATTCGCTGGGAGCGATCGCGAGGGGGCGGACAGAAACGAACAGCCGCCCCCTCATCCCAGATCGCTCCCAGAGGCTTACCGACTGCCGCATATAGCGGAGGGGTCCCGATCGGACTCCCGACCCACGGGAAGGCAGGGACGTACAAGAACGTCCATCAACCTGTACGTGCCATTCTGTGGACGTATATTTACATGCGGCGGTCGTTAAGTGGTTAAGCAACGCACTTCCAGGCGTGAATGGAGCCTGCTAGAGTCTGGAGTGCAAGTGTCTTTATCTTTCAATACCTTCAGGGATCCTATGGATTAAAAGGCTGTGCATTTAAGGCACATTAGATGCAGTCCAATGCATTTTTATTCAAGTCAAAAATGCATGAACAGTGTTTACCATGGATTCCAATGGCCTATGTCACAATCATTTTTTCCTGTATGTAACGCATTTGTAACATGGCAAAATCCATTGAAAAAGTTACCCGAACACTTCAAAAACACATATGCAGAACCTCATGCCGCGTACACACGAGCATTATACATGTAATGGAAAAAATGTTTCTCTACGTTTTTCCTCTCAAGCCTGCCTTGCATATACACGATCGTGGTAAAAAATGCTCGAGCAAAGCGCGGTGACATACAACACATACGACGGCACTATAAAGGGGAAGTTCCATCCATTACGTTCACCACTCTTTTCCATTGAAACTCGCTTCATAACTAGCTTCTGGGCATGCGCGGGTTGAAAAACGTCATTTTAAACTACGTTTTTTGCTACACACGGTGACTTTTTGTGAAACAAAAAACGACGTTTTGAAAAACGACACATAAAATTGAAGCATGCTTCAATTTTTTTTTGTAGTTTTTTACAAGACATAAAACGACGTTTTCCCCTACACACGGTCAATGAAATTGACGTTTTTAAAAACGTAATTTTTTTTCATCACATAAAGTGATCGTGTGTACGCGGCATAAGGTTGGCTCATTCAGTTACAGCCATGAGAGCTTTGTGGTTGTGCCACTGGACAAGTCCTGTGTAACATTCTTCATAATGGGAGGTTGTTGTCTGGCAAAATGCTGGATGAAGTAAGTGACAGAAGAAATGTCCAGACTGTGGTCACAGTCTAAAAAAAGGAATCATGATTAGCGCAGGTTCACAGTAGTCTACAACATATATGTAATCTTATAAATAATTATACAGTATACCTTATTGTGTAAATACTAACAAATTTAAAACAGTGTACAAACAAAACCCCAATAGCTAAAGTGTAACAAAATGTGAAAATCAATACTGTATGAACTGTGAAAGATCAAAATTAAATAAATGATATTAGCCTACTAAAATAGAAAGTAAAGTGCAAAAATGCAACAATGTGCAAAACACCATATTATATATGGATACACAATTGTGCAAAAAATTGCAATATAATTGTCAAAATTGTAGAATTAGTGCAAATAAAAAAAATAATCAAATATAAATACATTGAGTGAGTGTAAGTCCCTGTCTCACTCTACGTCTATTTCGTCTATCGACGTCTTCATGACGTCGATAGACGAAACAGCGTAGAGTGAGACAGGGACGCTGGTGGTTTCTGAGTCGTAGGAGTCTGTGTTGTGTGATACAACCGCAGCACCCCGACCGACTGAGCTGATCGTGTTTTCCTTAGTGCCAGATGGGCACTTGGAATATGTGGGTGGACTTGCATTTTGTTTCATGAATGCCTATCTGAATTGTGGTACGCTATGAGAAACATTTTTTATTTTTTTTCTCCATTATCGTGTGTTCCATGGCGAGATATACATCAGACTGATTGAATACAGCAGAGCATAGCATAGGCTATTGGAAGGCTCACGGTCCCAGTTATTTAGGTCTTTTAGTGAGATTGGTGGGGGAATCACTGTTTGAACACTGTTGGTTGGTGGCTTGGTTAGACTTCACATCATTGAAATATTTCACATCTCACTTACCAGCATTAATATTTTTGGGGAATTTCTAATATTGCTTGCATATTTTTATATATTGTTTCATGTTTTATATATATATATATATATATATATATATATATATATATATATATATATATATATATATACACAGTATATATGATAGGTTGATGGACATTGTCAGTTTATACATTTCTTGTGATACATGCATCACTCACAATGCTTATATATTTGTGATTTTATTTACCGTATATATTTTTTGGACTAATTCTACAATTTTGACAATTACATTGCAATTTTTTGCACAATTTTGTATCCATATATAATATGGTGTTTTGCACATTGTTGCATTTTTACACTTTACTTGCTATTTTTGTAGGCTAATAAAATGTATTTATTAATTTGTTTTTTCACAATTCATACAGTATTGGTTTTACATTTTGTTAAACTTTAGCTATTGGGGTTTTGTTTGTTAATTTTTTTAATATAATTATTTCTAAATATAATTATTTCTAAGATTTATATATGTTGTAGAATACTGTGAACCTGCGCTAATCTCGACTCTCATCCAACCCTTATTGACCTACATCAATATCAATATAGCTGAAGTTTTGTCTGTTTAGTTGTCACATATATATCTTTGGCGCTGTTATAATCTTTTGCACTAATAAAAAGGAAGCAGCCATCTTTTCGCTCAAGTCAGTATTCTTCAGAAGGGTTCAGGAGGCCAAATCTTATAAACCAGGATGAAATTTATCAGATCACAATGAAGGAGGCTCAAACATCCTGTTTACATGGAGTCAACTCCAGAGCAGGCTACTAGACATCTGGAAGCTGGGGCCAACCAGTGTCTTCCAATGGGAGCCAGGATAGCCTCCTTTTGGAGGGTTTGGGTGACAAGCATCAAAGACAGTTAGCTGGCAGTGTTATCACCAAATCCTTTCATTCATGACCAAGAGATCTAAAGAAGAAAGAATTATTGCAAGATTACAAATAAGAATTTTACTGCAACAAGTCCATAGTGCTGGTGCCACCAAAAGAACAAAATCTGGGGGTGTCTCCCCATTCTTTCTAATACCCAAGGCATCAGGAGCTGTCCCTACTGTCTGGGTTTGAAGAAATCAAATGGGTACATACACACCAAAAGGTTCAAGATGGAGTCCAAACAAACAGTCATGGCGATAGTTTAGCATGAAGCCTGGTTAGTATCAATCGACCTGGCTGACATATGCAGTACTTCCATGTACCAATCAGTGTGTAACACCAGAGACATCTGAAATTTGCAGTGACCGCCTGTCACTTCCAGTTCAGGTGTTTGCCATTTTTTCATCACAGCACCAAGAATATTTTCAAAAATTTTGTTGGCAGCGGTGGTGGTAATTCATCTTTGGGAATAAGGCTCTACCACTACTTGGACGATGTTTTGATTGCAGCATGTTTAAACCAGGAGCTGGCAAAGCATCACAACTCCTTCTTAATCTATGAAGGATCTTGGAGAAGTATTTCATGCCAAAATAAGTCAAGTTGTTTTTCAAAACTGCAAAATTTCCAAAATGAAAAGCTGCAAACAAAGAGTCATGGAAACAGCATTTATGCCAGCGAGGGATTGCATTGTTCTCATTGGGACATTTTACAGCGGCCATTCCATTGTTGCCCTGGGCCAGATGTCACATGGGAGCTTTTCAATTTGCTTTCCTGAGTCAATGGAATAGGCTGTCTATGGATCAGAAGATCTTTGTGTTTGCACAGATTAGCAAGAACTGGTGTTTTGGACATGACCAGTGTGTGTGCCTCTCAGGAGATGGAATAATTCTGACGTTGGATGCCAGTATGTCTCCAGTCTGAGGAGACAAGTGCAAAGCCGTTGGAGCCTGGTGGAATGCAGATGCTCTGACTGTCTTAAATAGAAGGCAGTTTTTCTGCAAGCCTTTCAGGATCTTCCTCCAATGAGCCCCGATCTACTTACTGGGAAAACAGGATCCACTAACAGATTAGTTAGGCAAATTATTTTCCAACAACAAGTACCTCAACTAGTATTGGCTCTATGGGGCATTCCAGCAGTAGTTCTCATAGAGAGTCCACTTAACCCACAGCTTCTGGTATTTGCAACAATGTAAAAAGGTGAAGGGAGAGAAAATGGATTCATGGTGCCAGGGTTTTTTCTTCCTTAAATGTCCTTGAATATAAAGATTCTTCAAATGAGCTGGAAAAAAAAGTTTCTGAAGGCACCTGCTGAAAAAGTTTTACATGGAGAGCCAAGGAGAGAGAAAGCTGGAGTATTAGTGCTTAAATGTGTTTTCTGGATTGGGGCTGCACTACTACACCTGGTCACGGGCACCAGTCCACCAAAGGCCACAAGGTCATGGCTGCACAACACAGTTAGTAAGAGACTGCCACCCATCTCCTTGCTTAGGTGGGACATTGCTGAAGTTGCAACGTCTAGGTCTGTATCACCATAGGTCTTCAAGGCCCAGTGAGCTTGGAGAGGAAACGTTTTCACCCAGAACATGTGCTGCTTAGTCTGGAGTCACTGCTACAGTGTCCGCTGCTACCTACATCCAATATTAAGAACAGCTCCTTACAAGATAATGCCGCTGACTTAGGGACCCTCTTTCTTCTGTAGTGCTAAGAGAACCAGATTAAGGTCCCAAGGGGACACAAGAAAGTCCACAGATGGAGACATTTATCTACTAACTATACAAAGGAGTGAGAGAGCAAAGGGCGTTTAAAGGTACTCAAAGGCAGATGCTGATCCAGACCAGACTAAAGGAAAGACCAGGATACATTCCACAGAGCTCTTTCTGGGATAATAGTTCCACTACAGGTGTAATGGTAGACTTTGTGGGAGGTCGGTTTCCTAGCCTTCAAAAGACGACCGAGTCTAAACAGACCTCCGTCTTTCAGGATCACAAATTCCACAGCCCTGTTAAAGTCAGTGACCAAATTCCTGTACACACGGGCCAGAATCTCGTCAGGCAAAACAATCTTGGTAAGAATCTCTTGCCGCCCGAGTGTACAGAAACTCCTTTCAAAAGAACCGCGGTTCTTTTGAAAGGCAAGAACGTGGTGACATTATCACATACGACGAGCATGCGCTCGTCACATTCGATGCCGTAGCCGCCATTTTGCTGCACCCTACCTATGCCTAGGAAGCTACCGCACATGCGTTGAAGTCATTTTGACCATGAGAGGGTTTACACGGCGACAGGTAAGTATATACACTCTCGGGTTTCTCGGCAGTAAAACACTGCCGAGAATCACAACGAGAAAATAGGGAGCAGGTTCTCTATTTTTCTCGTCGAGATTTTAGGCAGTTTTCTTGGCAAGAAACCGGAAAGCCTCGTACACACGCACAGTATACTCGGCAAAAACCGAGTGTGTGTACGAGGCTTCAGACGCAAGATGAAACACTTGCTTTTGGTTTAGAAGGTCCAGGTGATTTGGAAGGGCCTGTCAGGAACCTAAGTATGTCTGAATATCACATACTTCTGGGCCATGTCGATGCAATAAGTATCACCAGAATGCCTTCCAATGCAGAGCAGACAAGAGAGTATCTAGCGCAGGGAACTTCAAACTCCAAGCAAAGGACCAGTTTACTGTAATTCAGGCTTTAGGGAGGCCAGACGGTGACCAGTGGGAGTAGAAAATGCCCTGGCATCAGAGCCCCATTATTGGTTTTAATGAGAGTAATAGTCCCCATTGTTATCCATGAGGAGAATAGTACCACATTAATGGTGTCAATAGGTGGAATGGTGCCACATCATTGGTGTCAGTTGATGGAATAGTGCCCCAAGGGCAAGTTAAAGTCAAGCAAAGGGCCATCTGGCCCTTGGGCCACAGTTTGGAGACCACCAATTTAGAGGGACAGAAAGGCTGAATCAGTGAATGTCATCAGAAAGTCCCCTGCAAAGGCTTAATTGTCCCTGGACCTGACAACAGACCTGTCCAGGGTTTACTTCCTTTTTAACAACCGATAATTGCTGCATTCTTTTGTGTATATTTCAGTTGTCTGCAGGAGAATCCCACTGACAGCTGAAAAACTGAGCCAGCAGGTATTTTTACTTTTACAATTACTGATACTCGTGCAAATGCTTAGTATGGGCACCAATACCAATACCGGTATCGGTACAACCCTAGTATTAACATATTCTTACTAAGAACAAGATGTCTCCATAATCCTCCTTAGTAGAACAGTTTGGTACATTAGGCCCTAAAGGTGCCCAACTAAATTTTTTTCCAACTATTCTTTGTTTCTTCTTACCTGTTTGTAGTTCTTTTAGTTGTCCATCCAAGGCTTTGGAATGCTCTTTGGGATCTGAGGAAAGAGAAGTTGATATTATTAAATGATTTAGAGTAAGGGCAATGAAGTGTTTTCTTTGCCAACTGCAAAAAATGTATTCCTTGATTTTTATTTTATTTCAGAATTTGTAGTTTTTTTTTTTAATTCTGGGTGCTCCTCCTTTATTACTGTGACATCACTTTGAGGTAGGGACAGTGTTCCTGTTTAGCCAGTGAGTGTATACAGGATGGGAGGAGCTTCTCTCTTCAGGAAGGATGCAATGTACATCCTAATTCATGAGAAAATCAAGAAATAGAAAAAGACCCATCCACACAGGACACAGTGGGATAGGAGGTGCAGGGCACATATCGAGTATAGCTGTGCTAGGCTTTGAATGAAGAATAGCACAGGAGAGGGGAGCTGGTGGACGGGGGGGGGGGCACTGTCAGTGTAGCTGGAAGTGCTCTAGGGTCTAAGCTAACAGTCTACAATGATTACTATAGGAACAGTACAGGCATTACTTAAAGGGGTTGTAAAGGTAAAAGTTTTTTTACCTTAATGCATCCTATGCATTAAGGTAAAAAAACATCTCACAGCACCGCCCCCCCCCCCCCCTGAGTCCCCGTTTTACTTACCTTACCGTTCGAAACTCCCAGGCGCGTCCACGTCATCCTCTTTGGTTCCCAGCCTGGCCGTTGATTGGCTAGGCTGGGCGGATTGATAGCGCAGCCATTGGCTGGCGCTGCTGTCAATCACAGCGGATGACACAGCGCGCGGGGGGTGGGGACGAGTGATACAGTCGGCAGGTATGGCCGCCGCTGTATCACGGGAGCGCGCTCGCAAAAGCTTTTCACCATGCGAGCGCCCTCGCATGAAGATGGAAAGCTTTTGCGAGGAGGAGACCAGACAGCCGCCGAGGGACCCCAGAAGACAGCTTTCCGGGCCACTCTGTGCAAAACGAACTCCACAGTGGCGGTAAGTACAACATGTTTGTTATTTTAAAAAAAAAATCCTGACTTTAGTGTCCCTTTAATCAAGCTGCATTCATCATTCAGATATCATCTTTTTTGTCCAGCAACTCCCTGCACCATAAGAACAATCATGCCGGCAGTTTGCAGTTGTGTGTCTCCCAGCTCGACTATGCAATCAGCGACCCGCAGAACAAATTTGTCGCCGGAGGTTTACTGGTGATCAGATGGTCCCCAGTCGTCCTCAGATGATCCTCGGAGGCCTGGGCGCGACATTATGACGTCATGTCCTGGTCGCCGGAAGTAAACAATTCTGGGGACTTGGCTGGAAAGGTTAAGACAGTTTTTTTATCTCAGAAGTTTCAGCCTGGAGGAGAGATGTTGGGACTTATAGAGACCACATCTCTCCATAAAAAGGACCTGTCATGCACTATTCCTATTGCAAGGGATGTTTACATTCCATGTAATAGTAAAAAAATGTATCAAAACATAAAAAAAAAAAGAGAAAGTGTAAAAATAAAAGTAAAATAAACAATAAATTATATATATTTTTTATAAAGTGCCACTGTCCCTGTATGCTTGCGCACAGAAGCAAACACATACGTAAGTCGCGCCCACATATGTAAACAGCGTTTAAATCACACAAGAGAGGTTTTGCCACGTGTGTTAGAATGAGAGCAACAATTCTTGCCCAAAACCTCCTCTGTAACTTCGAACTGGTAACCTGTAAAAAATTAAAGCGTTGCCTATAGAGATTTTTAAGTTTCAAAGTTTGGCGCCATTCTACAAGTTTGCACAATTTTAAAGTCTGACATGTTAGGTATCTATTTACTTGGTGTAACATCATCTTTCACATTATACAAAAATATTGGGCTAACGTTACTGTTATTTATTTTTTTATTTCCCAAAGCTTTGGAAAATTGCTGCGCAAATAACATGTGACGTAAAAACTTGCAACAACCGCCATTATATTCCCTAGAGTCTCTGCTAAAAAATCATATATAATGTTTGGGGTTCATGCGTAATTTTCTAGCAAAAATAATGATGATTTTTACATGAGTGCCAGAATAGGCCCGGTATGGAAGTGGTTAATAAAAGGCTGGAAGGCTATCAAAAGGACTGTTCGAAGTTATCAATCCAAAAAACATAATTTTTTTGGCTCAACTCACCCCAACACTATGCAGGACTCAATAGTACTCTATCTAGACTTTAGTCCCATAAAATTAATGATATTTACAAATCTATTTAATGTACTATATTTACTTATTTATTTACACTTTAGGGCACTATCCTTTTGGATACCTGTGCCCTATTCATTTATTACTTTAAATTCCAGTAATTAGTCATGCCCATGATCCTATCTCCCTCTCTTTCTTTTTTTCCCCTACCTCCACAAGGGATGCCGCCCACTACCAGGCTTCCCGACACGGTGGGGAGACGTGGAGAGTTTTCTTTCCCCCCTCCCCTTCAATATGCTTCCCGGAGGTTAGACCATCTACCCTTTGGCTACCAGGGGACGCAGTACGTGCCAGTGGCGCTCCTTGATTGCCACTAGATGGTGTATGACGCTGTGCACATGTGTAGCTTCGGCCTCGCCTGCGCGCTGACTTTATCACGTCACGCCATTGCGATAGTGGTGACGGCATCGGCCGGAGCCGATGCGTACAGGAACGCCGAGGGAGCCCCACGCTGTCCGCCCTTGGCGGCACGGACTATGAGGGGGAGGGAGGAGACGACACCAGACACTATTGGACACAGATCCTACATAAGTGTCACATCTATCTATCAATCAATGACAAAAGCTCCCAGAAGACATTGCGGCATTGAGGAAGTGACGGAATACCCGCACACTACCCGATGAATCCATATCCATATACAGGAAGCGGCCAGTAACATAAAGGATTACTAAGGTTCGCCTGCCCCTGACAGAGACTCGAGCTGGTCATCGCCGCTTAGTGAAGGATTGGCTCGGGCGACTCGGCTGCTCTCGGCTGCTCTAGTCCTGCAAAGGGAACTGCGTTCCTGCTGTCAAAAAAGTGTAGGAACTCCGTTTCCACACGTTCCCCCAGACCCTGATCATGAAAAAGGTTGTATGGCAGTGAAAGATGCACCGGTGGAGAAAGACATTTTGTAGAAAGGGAGAACGGTATTTGATTTATGTTACAACATAACTATTTCATGGTTGACAATTTATTCTTCCTGCAGAAGGTTGGCACAGCTTTGGGAACAAGATATTTACACATATTTTCCAAGTGGTATATATATAAAAAGCATGGTAGCAGCTCTTATTCTATGGTGAAGGTATATAGATGATATTTAATTTCTTTGGAAGGATTTTCAAACAGATTCAGATGCATTTTTTCCTAGGATTAACTTCATCATTTAAATTTTTTTTTTTTGATTTTCAATCCTACATAGATTTCTGAAGAAAGTTACTTTCTTGGAACTTTATAAAGAATTGTCATATTATGATTGAAACTAACAGAAAACCAATGAATAACAGTTTTACTTTAGTACACTAAAGTATACTTTTAGTGCAATGCATCACAAAATACAACGCTTGTGCCATAAATTCCCACAGACAAAGTGTAATTTCTTCAGTGTTGTCACATGGAAAGACATAATAAAATATTTACAAAAATGTGAGGGATGTACTCACTTTTGTGAGATACTGTATGTAGCAAGAATGCTGATTTTGAGAGAGAGGCCTTTAAAGCGGAGTTCCACCCAAAAATTGAACTTCTGCTTTTCGGAAAGCCCCCCCCCCCCCCTCTGGTGTCACATTTGCACCCACATTCAGGGAGAGACTCCCACGGGAGTCACTCAACTTCCCCTCCCCCCCTGCCTTCTGGGAAACACACTGGTCCCAGGAGACAGTGGGGACCACTGGGAAGGCGCCTCGCTTCCTCACGGATGCTGTCATGACCTTGCAGTAATACTTTCATGACCTGTCTGTCTCTTACCTTGTCTGTGTATCAGCCTTAGGGCTTGCTCTCTCACACCTGCATGGTTAAGTAATCTTCCCTCAGTGTGGCTCCACCCTAGCCTCAACAGGAACCACTATTTAACACTGTGTTCTCCAAGCCTTCCTTGTCGTGCAATATTGTGTGTTTGGTTACCTGTTTCTGCTTGCTGTGTGCTCTAAATTTGTCTCTGCTACCGATCTTGGTGTGTTCCCGACCATCCCCACCTGCTTGTGACCCTGACTTTTGGGCGTTCTCGACTATCCCTTGTTCTTCGCTTATCCTTGTCTGCTAGTCGCCCCGGCCTTTAGCTTATCCTCATATAGCCTACCATGAGCGTGAGCTGGGAGACCCTGGGGGCCGCAACCCGGAGTCAGCTACAGTATAGTCCATCCTCGCCACTAGAGGCTCTGGTGAACACCTGCTGGCTCTTAGACTCCGTGCCCTGGGGAATCTTATGTTCTAGCTCCCTGTGGGATCTGTGTTGGTGCCCCAGTAGTCCTGCCTTCCTGCACCACCCAGGGTTCCATGTGCAGCAGTCAGCCCTAAGGTCCACTATCATAGCGGTGCACTCTTGACCCCAACGGTGTGCATATGTCACCTGGCCTCATGTGACCTGACAGATGCGCAGTAGGGAACCGGGCAGTGAAGCCGCAAGACTTCACTTCCTGATTCCCTCACCAAGGATTACAGTGTGGGCAGCAGTGAGACGAGCGATTGCTCGTCTTCTGCTGCCGACATCACGGGTGCACTGGACAAGTAAGTGTCCATTAATTGAAAATCAGCAGCTGCATTATTTGTAGCTGCTGGCTTTTAATAAAAAAAAATCAGTTTTAATATGATGGTTTATTTCCTCTTTAAAAGGGCCATTAATATAGCTAGAAAAACTGAGAGGAGTCAATTATTAGGCAGTAAAACAGACAATGTTAAAAAGCAAGTACCACCTGTGTTCTCTATTCCATTTAGTTTGGAGTTCAGAAAGCTTAAAAATATTGTAAAACGCCATTTACCAATCTTAGATAATGACAGTGTGTATGGCCAAATCCTCTCTGGTGGGGGCTAGAATAGTTTCCCGATGTGCACCTTCTCTATTCATCTCCTTATCCCCAAGCTATTTTACATCTAGTAATAAGCGGGCTATGGGACTATAACCTAACACCAGATATTTAACCACTTCAATACCAGGGCACTTATACACCTTCCTGCCCAGACCAATTTTCAGCTTTTAGCGCTATCACAGTTTGAATCACAATTGCATGCAAACCTGTATTTAAACAAAATATTTATCATGTTTCCCCCCCACAAGCTTTCTATTGGTGGTATTTGATCCCCACTGGGGTTTTTATTTTTTGTGCTACAAATAAAGACCGAAAATTTTGAAAAAAAATATTTTCTTTGTTATTGTTACAAACCTTTGTAAATAAGTAAGTTTCCTTGTTCACTGATGGGCACTGATAGGAGCTAATGAGGCAGTACTAATTGGCATTGATGAGGTGGCACTAATGAGGGGGCACTGATGATGAGGCACTTATATGCAGCACTGACGGGGGGCACAGATGAGCAGCACTGATGGGTAGTCATAGACAGCACTTATGGGTCCTGATGGGCACTCTTAGGCGGCACTGATGAGCACTGTTAGGTGGCACTGGGCACTGACAGGTGGCACTGGTCACTCATAGGTGACACTGATAGGTGGCACTGGAGGGCACATATAGGTGGTACTAATGGGCACTTGTGGGCACTGATGGGCAGCACTAATAGATGACACTGATAGGAAGCAATGATCAGGAGGCGCTGGCAGGCATCACTGATGGGCACAGAGTGCCATCTCTAATGGGCAATGATTGCCATCCCTGGTGGGCACTAGTGGGCTAACCGGGTGGTCATAGGTGGGCATCACTGGTTGCCATGGGTGGGCATTCTCGCGGGGGGCTGCACTGATAATCAGTGAAAACCTCCCTGTCAGGAGAGCAGCCAATCACTCTCTCCTCTACTTGTGTCTGTCAGCTTTTCCTCTTTACAATGTTATTAGCTGTTATTGGACACAGATGATCACGTGGTAAATAGCCTCTGTCAGAGGCTTTTTTCCTCGATCGGCGATGCGGTGTGTCAGACTGACATGCAGTACTACCGATCACCATGCTGTGCACGCCCACGAGTGCAGCTTATCCTGCTGGACATCATATGATGCCCAGTCAGGATAACAGAACCATTTTCCACCCGTCATTTTGCTATATGGCGGGCAGGAAGTGGTTAATATGCTTGATTACATGTAAGATCTTGCACATACTATATGTGGACATATATCATGTGTATGATATAAGAAGAACCACTCTACAAATGTTGCAGATCGTTTTAATAGTTCACATGGTGGGGCTCTCTCAGCTCAGCTATGGGAGGGGATGTTTACAGGTTGCTGTGCAAGCGGGAGGTCTTTTGGATGTTTTCATTTGAGAAGACGGGTGACTTTTTTATGATTGACCTCCCTTGCTTATGGGAATCTTCTCTTTTTTTTTATAGCTAATTTCCTGCAGTTCAAGGCCTTGTACACACGATAGGATTTATCCGATGGAAACGGTCCGACGGACCGTTTCCATCGGATATGTCCGCCGGGCTGTTTTGATCCGATGGCTGTACACACCATCGGATCTAATTCCCCGCCGGCGGACAGCGTGGTGACGCGGCGGTGAGGTTGACGCCGCCACGTCACCGCACCAGGAAGTGAAACACTTCCGCGCGCATGCGTCGAATCCATTCACAGGATACGACGCATGTGTGGAAAGATATGTCCGCTGGTTAGGCGTACTAACCAGCGGACATATCTGACGGGCAGCTCTCAGGCGAAGAAGTTTCAAAGCATGCTTTGAAACTTTTCCGCTGGAGAAATCCGTCCAAATCTGTTCGCCGGCCCCTACAGACGAGTGGATTTTTCGAAATAGCACCTATTTTCCTCCTATAATGTTTGTTGTTTTTTTCAGCTAGTTGCCCTCAGTACCTACTCCCCCCAACGCTGTATCCTGGCCCAGGCCTAGGGCAGCACTTTGCAGGGGGCAGCACAGAAAGAGTCCCCACCGGTTTGCGCTACACTGTTAGTGTAACGCAAGCTTCTTCTAATTTTGACTGTCCTATCATCCTGGACCTCAAACCTTCCTCACTGTGCTATATGTCTTCTGCTGCACCATTAGCATGGTTATATCTTCTTAGTCCACTCCATAACATTATTAGAAATTGGTGCTTAAATTAGAACTATAGGCAACACTTTTTTTTTCATTTTTGGATGGAGTAAGAGAGGGTTATAGCCCCTGTCAGTTTATTGTTTACCATCCCTGTCCCATTGCAGAGATTTCCCTTCACTTCCTGCCCCATTGCCAAACAGGAAGTGGGAGGAAATCTATGCAAATTAAGGGAATTCAATGCCCCCCAGACCCTCAGACCTAGCTTCCCCACTCAAAAAATTCAGTGTGTGTCTTAAACAGAAAGGGTGTGGCCTTGACAGGAAGGGTGGGTCATATTTAAATTAGGGGGGTGCACAAGTTTATTTAGGGAAGCATAAAACCTAAATACACTACTGACCCCCCCCCCCCCCCCCCCATTTTTTATAGATTTTCTGAAACCTTCATTCGGGGTATCTCCTGTAACCTATTGGTGCCAGTTTCCCTTCAATGAAACAAGAAAAGCGGCACCAGGTGAGTGAGTCTCTGGTTAAATCTCACACACAGTATTCAGGTGGTAGCCCAGCTCACATGCTGTGCATGGTTGCCAACATTGTCAAAAAATGTGTAGGGACACTTTTTTGTCTGTAGGTGGAATCTTATTATAATTAGGGGGTGGGGCATCAATTTGTAGGCATGTCATATTGGGGGAAGAAAAATATGAAATATTGGGCGTGGCTTAAAGAGGGCATGGTTCAAATGGGGTGTGGTTTGAGTCTGAGATGGATGGTGGAGGGAAAAAAAATAGGGAGTAAAGGAGAGAGAAAAAGGGAAAGAAAGTGGGATGGGGGGACAGCAGGCCCAGAGCCTATACCACAATATGGCTTTTCTATTCTGTCACTAGGTGCCACTGTGGCTGGTGACATTAGATTGACAAGGGCCTAGCAAAGTCACATTATGAATGGATGGGCTGTCTCAGCCAATTGGCAGGGGTTTCTTTAGTCCCTTGTCCCGCTGGGAGAGCCGATTTATTTGGGTGGAGTCAAGTAATCAATGTTCTGTGCCTGAACGGCTGTCTAGGTGGACATGTGTTATGTTGTCCCGGGTTGCTAGGCCGGAAGTCTGAGGCCTATCCCAGGGACACCTCGCTGCTAGGCTGCCTGAGGCCTATCCAGGTGTAGGAGAAGCAGCGAAGCAGCGGAGGGTTGGGGCTGCAGGATTGGAACGAGGAACCAGTTGTGGTGGGAGGTAAAGGGGAGCAGTTGCCACTAGCCTGAACAAGTACCAGAGCAGTCTTCTCCCCAGCCAGGAAAGGTGAAGAAGTGGGAAAGCTTCAGCAAGTGCCAAGCCAAGGACCCAGCGGGTTAGCAGGGGGTGATGCCTGAGGAGTATACAGCTGGCTAGCTGTGGCTAGCTGTGAAAGAGCTCAGGAGATCCAGTATAGCCTGGATCTGGAAGTCTAGAAGAACTATTCTGTGTTACCAATTTCCCCACCCATTGTTAATCTAAGAAAAAAGGATAAGACCCAGAATAGTAAGGGAAAGGCCAATGTACCAAAAAGGATTGTTAATAACACTCCCAAAACATATCGTAACAGTGGAACACGTGAACAGGGGAGGTACCACTGATTCAATGGTTCCAAGATATCAACAATCAAATAGTAAGGAACAGTATCCTGTTTATCCTCATTATCTGAACACCATCAGTGGAACCAATATACTTCGAATCAGTATATGGAACCTGACTATCAGATTCCTATTCAGAATAGATATCAGGTCTTGAATCATGAGGAATATAATGGAAATACTGGTCAACACACCTCTTCCTCTTTTTTAGATCAAGGGGGGAGGGGGGACCAGGATGAGGCAATCCATACTCCCAACCTGGGTACAACGGAAGGGGGGGCAATCCCCTACCATTTAAACAGAGATATGGGACCACCTCGAAGGGACGGAGAGGGTGTAGGTCAGGGAAGCTTATACAATCCCAAAAAAAGGAGGAACAACAACTGAATATGGGCATTTATAATTTAGGTAAGGTTGAACTTAGTCATGAACGAATATTTTAAATTTGGGCTTAGAGTGTGCACCCAGAGAAATAATAACCAAATTTGATGTGTATATTGACTCTGAATATGAAAAAGTATTTTTTAAGCCATCCATATGACTCATCTAGGGTAATAGTGAAAGATTCAGACATAATAGATAGTGGCCTGCGGAATACAGGGTGGGCTAATTATATGGATACACCTGAATAAAATGGGAATGGTTATTAACTTCCTGTTTGTGGCACATTAGTATATGTGAGGGGGTAAACTTTTCAAGATGGGTGGTGACCATGGTGGCCATTTTGAAGTCTGCCATTTTGAATCTGACTTTTGTTTTTTCAATAGGAAGAGGGTCATGTGACACATCAAACTTATTGAGAATTTCACAAGAAAAACAACGGTGTGCTTGGTTTTAACATTAGTGTCTAGGGCAGATTTTAAACAAAAAGGGGTGTGGCCTTGACAGGAAGGGGTGGGTCAATTAGGGGGTGGACGAGTTTAGTCAGGCCTAGGGCAGCACAAAACCTAAATACACCCCTGATGTAGCGCCCCCTTACTTTCAGTATGGGCACTACGCCAAAGTTAGTTGAAATGGGAGAGTTACATTGCTCCCATTTATGATTTACCTAAATTGTGACTTCTGTTATTCCAGAAAGGTCCACTGGGTCAATCTGCATTCTAGGGATGTGGTATCATCTCTGGCCAGCAGTTGGCACCAGAGGGGTTTCTGGCAGAGCAAGTCTTCCCCTGCAGCCAAATGGAGAAGTTCTTCCCTCGTGGGGCATGCTGGGAAGTGGTATATCTGTGACAGGTGTCATGTGTTCTAAAATCTTCACCAGGCCAAGCTTACAGGCTTCACCGAGCCTCAACCGGAACAATTGGAGAGTAGGGGCGCTAATTATTGATAGGTATAACAGGTATTATACAACATTGGTGAAAATAATATAATATAAATATGTGAATGTCGTGCTAACCATATAACAACAAACCAATAAGTGCAGAAAAAATATATAGTGACAATAGACAATGTGTGTCTATCCAAAAGTCCGTGTTTGTTTAGTGCAATGTTGTGCTGCAAACAATAGTATTCCAATGGGTGCTCCGTGTGGTCTTCTAAACGTATATCACCTTCACCAAATAAACACCGCAAGTGTGAATGGATGGCTCCTTACCCGAAGGTGTTGACCTATTGTTTAAATAAGGTCAAATAGGCTCAGAAATCAGCTCTTGTCCGTGGAAACCACGATTGAAAACCAGGCTGTGGATAGGTCTCATATAAAGAGAGAAACAGCTCCCATGGTGTAAAACCTTTTATTAAAATAATTGCTAAAAAATATAATGCCAAATGGCCTCTTACTTTCGATGGTGCCCGTGTTCCCGGCACTGAGGCTGTAGGTATATAGGGATTGGAGAGAGAAGTTGTGATGAGCTGGTGAAGCCGGCGTGCGTTCCACCGCCGTCAGGCTTGAAAACCAGGAAACCGGAAGTATGCTAGTAGTGCGTGCCCAGGTACCGCCTCGACGTACGTTTCGTTAATGTCGTCATCAGGAAGCGTACCTGGTGCACGCTATGGGCTACTTTTAGAGGTCTGTCAATCAGCCAATGGGAGGGGCAAATCAATTGGGCAACAGCCTCTGTCCCGGTCCTATAGCAACCATGTATACAACCGCGGGGTTCAACAGCAATTCTATACATAGACCAATTACAATCTTTTTGCCTGTGTGAAATTACAGGTTACTAGATGCAAAAATATATATAATACAATGGATATGTTTGCGATTGTATCTCCTATGTTCCCAATCTATTTAAAGATTTAATGGCATTATAAAATTAAAATATTATAACATATAAAATATATTTTATATTACATATTGGAACCATATATATGTATATATAAATACAGTAAGTATATATATGGGCAAATTTAATAGTTGCATTACCAAAAATGGAATTACAAAATAAAAATAAATAAAAATAGATAAAATATCAGTAGTGGACCTAAAATTTGTTCAAAGATATTTTACATTGTGCAGCTCTACATACTCCTTAGATGTCCGTTAAAAAGCAGTTGAGGTCCAATTCTATATTGAGGCCCTGGGGCCTCATAGTTCTGAGGCGATGAATCCACTGGGTTTCGTTTTGTGATACTGCCTTTGTTAGGTCTGTTCCACGCCAGTGATTCGTAATTCTGTCTATTCCAAAAAATGTTAATAGACTGGGGTCTCTGTTATGACAAAGGTCAAAGTGTTTTGACACACTATGGTCAGGGAACCCCTTTATGATGTTGGCCACATGTTCATTGATTCGAATTTTTAATTCTCTAGTAGTGCGGCCTACATATTGAAATTTGCAAGGACATGACAATACATATGTGACGTATCTAGAATGGCATGTAATCAATGGTTTGATGGTAAATTCTTGTTGGGTTACACTTGATTTAAATTTAGTAACCTTTTTTCCTTGCCTATTTGTTTTGTTGCATGACCTGCATCGGGTGCAATAGTGGAAACTGGACCCATCAAGGAAGGTGAGAGGTTTTGCCGGGGGGTCTGGGACATTTACTGCCACCATATTTCTTACACCCGGAGCTCTTCTATATATGAAGGTAGGGTGTGGGGATAGGATTTTAGCCAGGTCAGTATCTTTTAGTAGGATTGGCCAATATTCTTTAAATATTTTCTCTATGTTTTTGTACTGTCTGTGATACCCAGACAAGAAAGGCACATCTTCTTTTCTTGGTAATTTAATCCTATTTTCCAATAGAGATGGTCTGTCCATACCCAACACTTCTTTTCGGGCCTTGTCTATTTTATTTGGACTGTAGCCTTTTTCTACAAATTTCTTGGTTAGTACCTCTGATTGTTGTTCATAGTCCACTATGTCATTACAGTTACGGCGTAGTCTCATAAACTGACCTTTTGGTATGGCACCCAACCATTTGGGATGATGGCAACTTGAAGTGGGTACATACCCATTACGGTCAGTAGGCTTAAAGTAAGTCTTTGTGTGGATTTGATTATGTTTTTTGGTTAATGTGAGGTCCAAGTAATGGATGGAAGTTTTACTAGATTCAGCAGTAAAGCTGAGGCCATATTCATTGGTATTCATTTTGGTTATAAATTGATCCAAGGAGAATTGGGACCCCTCCCACAAAAGTATAATGTCATCTATGTATCTACGGTAGTAGATCAAAGATGAATTATTATCTTTATAGATGGTTTCCTCCTCCCATCTATTAAGTACCAAATTTGCCACACTGGGTGCATACCGAGCCCCCATTGCAACTCCTCGTATTTGTTTATAGAAGTTGCCCTGAGCCCAAAAATAATTGTTCCCCATAGCTAGTTGTAGTCCTTTGACCAAGAACATTATTTGGGCTGGGGGTATGGTAGATTTGGATGTTAATGAGTCTTGTACCGCTGAAATTGCATCTGGTTGGCGGATGTTGGTGTAGAGCGACTCCACGTCCACTGTAACCAACCAAATGTTTTCAGACACTGTAAGTGTTGCTAGGGACTTTATAAGGTCTCTACTATCTCTCAAGTAAGATTTACCTTGGGTAACTAGAGGTTGGAGATAGATGTCTAGATACTCTCCTACCCTAGAGTAGAGTGAGCCTATTCCACTAACAATAGGTCTCCCTGGAGGGTGAGTTTTGTTTTTGTGAATTTTGGGAACTATGTACAGTACCGGGGTACGAGGTACTTTAGGAACCAAGTATAATGCTTCCTTCTCAGTGAGGATAGCTTGAGTTAGGCCATCTTTAATCCAAAGGGAGAGTTCCACTTTAAGTTTGCTCAATGGGTCACCCGGAAGGAGGAAATAGGTGTCGGTGGCACTCAGTAGACGTTGAATTTCTCCATAATAATCTACTTTGTTGAGTATAACCACACCTCCCCCTTTATCAGCAGGTCTTACTACTATATTTTTATTTTGTTCCAAGGACTTGATCCCTTCTGTTACCAGGTTTAGATTGGAATTCTTCCAAGAGGGTTTAATATCCAAATCTTGGATTTTGCCTTGGACCATGTGTTTGAAGACCTCCACATGGTGGTGGGTCCCCTTTTTCGGGTTAAAGACTGAGCTATTCTTCAGCCCGCTATGTTGAAATATAGTAGTATTAATTGGAGGTTCATAATTGGGTTGTTGGGCAAAGTGTTTTTTAATATTCAGTTTCCTCACGAATTTTTCCACATCTATGAAAGTTTCGAATTTGTTAAGATTTTTATTTGGGGCAAATTTCAATCCATGTGACAATACTGTTAGTTCTGCTCTAGATAGGTCTACGCCTGCCAGATTGAATATTCCTTCACCTAATTGTCCCTTGGTCTTTTTCTTTCTGGTTCCCCCTCTTTTACCTCTGGGCCTGTGTGTTCTTGTTGAGACTGTGGGGCAATATTGGGGATCTTGTAGGGCTCGTTCCAGCCCCTCCATTCCCCCCCCTGTTGTTGTCCAGAGTTTTGGGTGTTATGCTTACCTCTATGGTTGCCCCTAGATTTCCCTCTAGGGGGTCTGGAGGCAAATGGGGGTGGACCCTGTTGGTAGTAGGTGTAATTGTAATCCATTGGACGATTATCCAATGGGGCATATCTGTTGTATGTAGGTGCTGAATAGGGAATGGGGTATTGGTTGTGGGGGGGCCCCATATTGTAGCCGCCATAAGGCGGAGGTGGTGGTGGAGGCCCCCTGCCGCCCTGGTGGGGTCCTTGAGGTATGGTTGGTTTTTTGAATTTTTTGGGGGTAGAGGATTTTGCTTTGATCTTTTGGGTTGCTAGAGTGACCAGGTTGTGTACTTCTGAGTCTCTCTCCATAGTAGATTCTTTAGAACCAGTTGTGTCAGTTTTGATCTGCCACTTGTATACTTTGGATTCTTGGTAATCTTTGGTATCCCTATGGTATTTTTTAAGTTTTTTATTTTTGATAGTGGTGTCATATTTGGTTAGATGGATTTGTAAGGTTTGGGCTTTTTCCAAATATTCTTTGGTTTCCATAAATGGTGCCATAGATGTTTTAAGGTCTACTATATGGGCTTGTGTGATGGCATTTTTTGCCTTGCGTCTTCTAATCATCAATTGCATCAGTTTCTGTTCACATGCATTGAAAAATTGGAACCATTCATCCGCTAGTGTGAGATCTTCTAAACCATCATTGGGGTAAACGTCCCATCTGAGTCTCCTTGGTGTTTGATTTTTTAGGATATACATCTCAAATGATGCTATATCCCACCAAGTCCGAATTTGTTTTTCCATATTGAATTGAAGCTGTTTAAAGCTTTTTTCAATATCTGGATTCTGACTAGGTTGTTGCTGGAATATGTGCTCTATATTGGTTTGGCGACTATCCATAAAATTAAATATATCCATGGCTGCGTGAAATAAGGCCACAGAGTGGTCTGCTGAATGGAAACTTGGGAAAATCTCGCGCCAAACTAAAATGTGAGGGGGGGGGGGGGGGAAAGTGCAAAAATAATAATACAAGCTGCTCCCTAACTAATGCAGAATACTGGATTAGACATGTGAAACAATTGGAGAGTAGGGGCGCTAATTATTGATAGGTATAACAGGTATTATACAACATTGGTGAAAATAATATAATATAAATATGTGAATGTCGTGCTAACCATATAACAACAAACCAATAAGTGCAGAAAAAATATATAGTGACAATAGACAATGTGTGTCTATCCAAAAGTCCGTGTTTGTTTAGTGCAATGTTGTGCTGCAAACAATAGTATTCCAATGGGTGCTCCGTGTGGTCTTCTAAACGTATATCACCTTCACCAAATAAACACCGCAAGTGTGAATGGATGGCTCCTTACCCGAAGGTGTTGACCTATTGTTTAAATAAGGTCAAATAGGCTCAGAAATCAGCTCTTGTCCGTGGAAACCACGATTGAAAACCAGGCTGTGGATAGGTCTCATATAAAGAGAGAAACAGCTCCCATGGTGTAAAACCTTTTATTAAAATAATTGCTAAAAAATATAATGCCAAATGGCCTCTTACTTTCGATGGTGCCCGTGTTCCCGGCACTGAGGCTGTAGGTATATAGGGATTGGAGAGAGAAGTTGTGATGAGCTGGTGAAGCCGGCGTGCGTTCCACCGCCGTCAGGCTTGAAAACCAGGAAACCGGAAGTATGCTAGTAGTGCGTGCCCAGGTACCGCCTCGACGTACGTTTCGTTAATGTCGTCATCAGGAAGCGTACCTGGTGCACGCTATGGGCTACTTTTAGAGGTCTGTCAATCAGCCAATGGGAGGGGCAAATCAATTGGGCAACAGCCTCTGTCCCGGTCCTATAGCAACCATGTATACAACCGCGGGGTTCAACAGCAATTCTATACATAGACCAATTACAATCTTTTTGCCTGTGTGAAATTACAGGTTACTAGATGCAAAAATATATATAATACAATGGATATGTTTGCGATTGTATCTCCTATGTTCCCAATCTATTTAAAGATTTAATGGCATTATAAAATTAAAATATTATAACATATAAAATATATTTTATATTACATATTGGAACCATATATATGTATATATAAATACAGTAAGTATATATATGGGCAAATTTAATAGTTGCATTACCAAAAATGGAATTACAAAATAAAAATAAATAAAAATAGATAAAATATCAGTAGTGGACCTAAAATTTGTTCAAAGATATTTTACATTGTGCAGCTCTACATACTCCTTAGATGTCCGTTAAAAAGCAGTTGAGGTCCAATTCTATATTGAGGCCCTGGGGCCTCATAGTTCTGAGGCGATGAATCCACTGGGTTTCGTTTTGTGATACTGCCTTTGTTAGGTCTGTTCCACGCCAGTGATTCGTAATTCTGTCTATTCCAAAAAATGTTAATAGACTGGGGTCTCTGTTATGACAAAGGTCAAAGTGTTTTGACACACTATGGTCAGGGAACCCCTTTATGATGTTGGCCACATGTTCATTGATTCGAATTTTTAATTCTCTAGTAGTGCGGCCTACATATTGAAATTTGCAAGGACATGACAATACATATGTGACGTATCTAGAATGGCATGTAATCAATGGTTTGATGGTAAATTCTTGTTGGGTTACACTTGATTTAAATTTAGTAACCTTTTTTCCTTGCCTATTTGTTTTGTTGCATGACCTGCATCGGGTGCAATAGTGGAAACTGGACCCATCAAGGAAGGTGAGAGGTTTTGCCGGGGGGTCTGGGACATTTACTGCCACCATATTTCTTACACCCGGAGCTCTTCTATATATGAAGGTAGGGTGTGGGGATAGGATTTTAGCCAGGTCAGTATCTTTTAGTAGGATTGGCCAATATTCTTTAAATATTTTCTCTATGTTTTTGTACTGTCTGTGATACCCAGACAAGAAAGGCACATCTTCTTTTCTTGGTAATTTAATCCTATTTTCCAATAGAGATGGTCTGTCCATACCCAACACTTCTTTTCGGGCCTTGTCTATTTTATTTGGACTGTAGCCTTTTTCTACAAATTTCTTGGTTAGTACCTCTGATTGTTGTTCATAGTCCACTATGTCATTACAGTTACGGCGTAGTCTCATAAACTGACCTTTTGGTATGGCACCCAACCATTTGGGATGATGGCAACTTGAAGTGGGTACATACCCATTACGGTCAGTAGGCTTAAAGTAAGTCTTTGTGTGGATTTGATTATGTTTTTTGGTTAATGTGAGGTCCAAGTAATGGATGGAAGTTTTACTAGATTCAGCAGTAAAGCTGAGGCCATATTCATTGGTATTCATTTTGGTTATAAATTGATCCAAGGAGAATTGGGACCCCTCCCACAAAAGTATAATGTCATCTATGTATCTACGGTAGTAGATCAAAGATGAATTATTATCTTTATAGATGGTTTCCTCCTCCCATCTATTAAGTACCAAATTTGCCACACTGGGTGCATACCGAGCCCCCATTGCAACTCCTCGTATTTGTTTATAGAAGTTGCCCTGAGCCCAAAAATAATTGTTCCCCATAGCTAGTTGTAGTCCTTTGACCAAGAACATTATTTGGGCTGGGGGTATGGTAGATTTGGATGTTAATGAGTCTTGTACCGCTGAAATTGCATCTGGTTGGCGGATGTTGGTGTAGAGCGACTCCACGTCCACTGTAACCAACCAAATGTTTTCAGACACTGTAAGTGTTGCTAGGGACTTTATAAGGTCTCTACTATCTCTCAAGTAAGATTTACCTTGGGTAACTAGAGGTTGGAGATAGATGTCTAGATACTCTCCTACCCTAGAGTAGAGTGAGCCTATTCCACTAACAATAGGTCTCCCTGGAGGGTGAGTTTTGTTTTTGTGAATTTTGGGAACTATGTACAGTACCGGGGTACGAGGTACTTTAGGAACCAAGTATAATGCTTCCTTCTCAGTGAGGATAGCTTGAGTTAGGCCATCTTTAATCCAAAGGGAGAGTTCCACTTTAAGTTTGCTCAATGGGTCACCCGGAAGGAGGAAATAGGTGTCGGTGGCACTCAGTAGACGTTGAATTTCTCCATAATAATCTACTTTGTTGAGTATAACCACACCTCCCCCTTTATCAGCAGGTCTTACTACTATATTTTTATTTTGTTCCAAGGACTTGATCCCTTCTGTTACCAGGTTTAGATTGGAATTCTTCCAAGAGGGTTTAATATCCAAATCTTGGATTTTGCCTTGGACCATGTGTTTGAAGACCTCCACATGGTGGTGGGTCCCTTTTTCGGGTTAAAGACTGAGCTATTCTTCAGCCCGCTATGTTGAAATATAGTAGTATTAATTGGAGGTTCATAATTGGGTTGTTGGGCAAAGTGTTTTTTAATATTCAGTTTCCTCACGAATTTTTCCACATCTATGAAAGTTTCGAATTTGTTAAGATTTTTATTTGGGGCAAATTTCAATCCATGTGACAATACTGTTAGTTCTGCTCTAGATAGGTCTACGCCTGCCAGATTGAATATTCCTTCACCTAATTGTCCCTTGGTCTTTTTCTTTCTGGTTCCCCCTCTTTTACCTCTGGGCCTGTGTGTTCTTGTTGAGACTGTGGGGCAATATTGGGGATCTTGTAGGGCTCGTTCCAGCCCCTCCAACCGGAGGCGAAAGGAGACCCCAGTGCCTTACTGCGTTCCCAGTTCTATTGAGAGGATTCTAGGCTGAGTGCCGTGCGATTGGGGGATCGGCCCGAGGAGGACCCGAAGGCTGGTTGTCTGGCGGGGCTTGAACGAAGCAATTGGGATATGGTGACCGGGATGCTATAGGTATGCTTTACTGTCTCCCGGTGACCTGGGCTACAGTCTACTGGAAGGGTTCGCCCTGTTCAACCATTCAACAAAGTGGCGACGAGTTTGAGATTGGTATTACTGAGGGCCAGGCTGCCCTGTTCATATCCAGGCCTGAGAAAGTTCTCCTTTTCTTTCATCAACCTTTTTTCCTTCCTAACTGAAGTTAATGTTGGCTGTGTTGGCCTGGAAATAAAGCATTGGAAAAACTTTTATTGACTGTCTGGACCTCTGCTCACTAACTTGTTCCTGCATCACATCCCTAGACAACTAGACAACGTTAGTGTAACTTAATGTGCCGATCCCAATAATCAATCAGCCGCTCCTCCGGGGTGAAGCGCTAAATATATATATATATTTAGTACTGTAACCTAATGATGACACATTAGAGCTGTATATAGGTGATTGTGGTTACTAATTCCAATAGGTAATCTATATATATAAAACTCAACGTGTGTGTGTGTGTGTATGTATGTATGTATGTTCCAGCATCATGTCCAAACGGCTAAAGATATTAACATGAAACTTGGCACACATGTTACTTATATGTCAGCAACAAACATAGGATAGGTGGTTTAACCCTTACCCACCCCCATTTGCCATGGTCGGGGTTTTTCTTTAAAGTCCCATTCAACTCTATGGGAAAGGGTTTTTCTTTAAAGTCCCATTCAACTCTATGGGAAATACATGTTACTTCATAACTTCCAAACGGCGGTTTTTGTTTCAAGTCCCATGCAAGTATATGGGACTGTGGTCTCTTCATCACAGCTCAGCCACAGCTACTGATGTCATCACAGGTCCTTCAACCACAATCTCTTCATCACAGCTCAGACACACCTACCGATTTCATCACAGGTCCTTTTACCACAATCTCTTCATCACAGTTTAGCCACAACTACTGATGTCATTACAGGTCTTTTTACCACAATCTCTTCATCACAATTTTTTTCAAACACACTTCTTGAAATCGGAGAGGGTAGACTACCAGTTGAATCTTCAGGAAACGTAAAACTTCCCTCTGATTTTTGCAAACTGGTATCATCAGTTGCAGAACTAATAGATGCAGTATACCATAATATTTCAGACAACTTAGGCAATCTAAACTGGTTGTGTGAGAGGGCTATTCTTGCTGCTAAAAATGAGGATGTCCGTGAAATTAACAATCAAATACTTTCTATGATACCAGGAGCAGTTACTGAGTACAAATCTTTTGATACCGTAGTAGATGCCGGTGAGGCTGTGAATTTCCCACCAGAATTCCTGAATTCCCTTGATCCAGCTGGATTGCCACAACATCGCCTATCACTTAAAGTTGGATGTCCTATTATTTTATTACGAAACCTTGACCCACCAAAACTGTGCAATGGAACAAGGCTGTGTGTGAAAAACATGTTGCCTAATGTGTTGGAAGCTACTATTTTGACAGGAAAGGGAAAGGGAGAAACAGTTTTTATTCCACGAATACCTCTTATTCCAACAGATCTGCCTTTTAGTTTCAAGAGACTACAACTCCCAGTGACGCTTGCATTTTCCATCATGATCAACAAGTCACAAGGGCAGTCCATTTGGTACTGCGGAGTTGATTTAAGATCACCATGTTTTTCACATGGGCAACTTTATGTAGCGTGCTCCAGGGTGGGTTCCCCAAATAATTTGTTCATTTTAGCAAATGCGGGAGAAACTAAGAATATAGTATACAAACAAGTATTGCATGAATATGTCAGTTGAGTTAACCGCACTTTTTAAAGGTCTGTGAGTTGGTACTAATCTGCTTCATTGTACCATATTTTGCTCTGTTTCAACATTCACAAACTGAAAAGGAAAATGTTATAAAAGTTATGAAATACAATACTCTTTAATCAAATAGTAAATATTCATATTTTTATCTGTCAAATTTCTAAAATTAAACATTGTGTTGTTTATTATTTATTTATTTATATTTATATAACTATGATTTTCCTCCCCAAAAGGTTAAGATAGGAAGACCGGGCAACGCCGGGTATTCAGCTAGTGACTAATATATGAGCGAAATGCATCTACCTCTTTGCCCCCTGTCAACCACTTGTCATATGAAGCTTTAATAAAAGGATTCTTGGAAGTGCAACTGTCCATAATCATCTCCTTCCTGTGTCTCAATGAATCTCCTGCAGGTTTATAAAACCAGTGATGTTCATCCAGGGCAATACCAGGGGCAAATCCAAGGGTGCAACAGGGCAATTGCCCCCCCATAAAAATGTCTGCAGTGCAGTCCTGACTCCCGAGTCTTTCTCAGTATCATCACCAGCTGATCAGCGTCACAGAGAGAGAAAGAGTCAGTGTAATTATTATGCCACCGTGCTGGACCAGGAGGAGGTGGGTGGAGCTGTACCACTGGCTTGGCCTCTGTTTTTTTTCCCTGCGCTGGTTGCTAGCACCTGGGCCGCCTGGCATCTAGCAACGAGTGATGTCAGGGAGTCAAGTCAGAACTGCCACTGCTTATGAGGAGAGGGAGAGAGAGGCGAGTCCCGCACTCGAGTCCCTGAGTGAGGGTGTGGGCTCCACAACCCTCGGCTCCTCCTCCCTCCATTTTTCCACAGTCTACACTGCAGGCCTCCACCCCTGAATGAGTGTTGGCTCCACTCACCTCCTCCCTCCATTTTCTTCACAACCCCTTTATTTTAAGATTCAGGGTACTAACATCCTAAGTACCCTGAATCTCAAAATAAAGGGATTTTTTTACCTTTGACATACTGCACCATGAAGCTTTTAATTTCTTCTCCTTACCATACCCTTATACAATACGTCCTGTGCTGGGAGTGATTTCCAACCGTCAGGAGTAATCCTGTCTGTGGTAGGACCGCATGCACTTGTTCCAGACTTTTTTGGTTGAGAAGGATCGGATTGGAGGAGAAAAGATCGGTTGCTGTGGAGTCTTGTGGAGACTTGCTGAGCCTTTATGATCTCTGTGATAGGGATCCATCAGATCCAGTAAGCGACCTCTTTATACACCATTTCTGCCTGCTCTGCTGAAAATTCTGGATGAAGAGTTTTTCACATACACCTCTGATCACTGTCAGCTGTGTTTTTAGCCACTGTTCATTGGACTTTGTCTGTGTGTTTTTTGTTGTATTACCCTGAGAGTCGGTTCTCACTGGGGCGACACGACTTCCAGCACGACTTTCAGAAGCAACTTCAACACGATTTGAGCATGAACCACGGGGCGATCTGGGGCGATTTACAACACGACTTGAAGTCCTTTTCAGGTCAGGAGACATTCCAGTGGCCAATAAAACAACAATCAGCTCTGGGAGAGGGAAGGGGAGGGAGGGGTTTGCCTGAGAAATGTATGTTATCTTGCTGAAAGGTCGCTTCAATTAAAACAGTGATCAGACTTGGAAGCGACTTCCATTGAAATCAATGGGTACAAATCGCCTAGAAGTCTGATTGAAGTAGTACAGGAACCTCTTCTGAAGTCGGAGCGACATGAGTAGTGTGTATTAACACCGCTCCCATTCACTTACATTGCTTTTCTGGACAGCGCGACTTGGGACGACTTGAGACGACTTCAAGTCGGATCCCAAGTCGCCCCAGTGTGAACCGACTCTGAATGATCTAAGTTAATTTGTTTATTCACTTGCACATTTGTTTGCACATAAAAGGTTGCACATTTGTACCTTACTTTTGACATTATGTATAAAAGAAAGATAAAAAGCCCTTAAAACTTGTTCAATCTTTACCCCTTCAGCTCAGTTTTACCCCCGATCAAGACAGGCCATTTTTTGTGATACTGTGTTACTGTATTTGCCGGCGTATAAGAAGACTGGGCGTATAAGACGACCCCCTAATTTTCCATCTAAAATGTTGGTTTTGCGATATACACGGCGTATAAGATGAACCCCTTCCTACTAGTCGGTCTGGAAGCTGAGGGGTAGCCAGAACAACCGCTGACAGGAACAACCGCTGACAGAAACAGGCTTTTTCAGATCTCACTGTGTCATGACATTACATGCCTCACTGTGACATTACATTACATGCCTCACTGTGCCATTACACATGCCTCACTGTGCCATTACACATGCCTCACTGTGCCATTACATATGCCTCACTGTGCCATTACACATGCCTCACTATGCCATTACACATGCCTCACTGTGCCATTTCCGACCTCACTGTGCCATTGCCGACCTCACTGTGCCATTGCCTGCCTCGACGATCTCTCTACCTTCTCCTGTTTTCACAGTTTGTCAGGATGCAGGCATCCATTATTCAAAAGCTGCACCTTCTCAGGCTGTTCCATGATAGGCGGAAACACTCATTTTCCCAGCAGGGCCTCTGTTCAGTGTTCAGCCTATCACGGATGCCTTCTCATCCTCAGCCTCGGACGAGTGGATATGAGGCGCGGCTTTTGAATAATGGACGCCCGCAGCCTGACAAACTGTGCAAACAGGAGAAGGTAGGGAGATCATCGAGGCAGGCAATGGCACAGGTACCGACATATAAGACGACCCCTGAGTTTTGAGGCATTTTTTTACATACAAAAGGTTATCTTATACACCAGAAAATACGTTACTTATACTGACTGATAATTGCATTATCATGCGACGCTGTACCCCAAAAAAGTGTATGTCCTTTCCCACAAATAGAGCTTTCTTTTTGTGGTATTTGATCACCTCTGCGTTTTTTTTTTTGTGCTGTAAACAAGTTCTGTAAGCAACACCTTATTTTCTGGCAGTGCCCCTCCCGATACTAGACTCTGGATCCGCCTCTGGGCTCTACACATTTTTATGGTTGGAGCCCTATGGCCGGTACGGACATGGACACAGACTGACTAGGACTCACAACATACAACGGGCCTGAAGTGTGCGCTGGCCCTAATGGACGGTACGCTGAAATAAGGGGGCAGAGACATTGAGGTAGGGGTATAGTTTTATTGAGTCAGAACATTAGTAAGCAAATTTAGCGAAGGCTTGTGCCATCTCCGCCTGAGGGTCAGGATTGTACTGAGAGAAGCAGGCAGACTTCCACCTGCCTAGCTTCCTAATGATATGGCCAGGGATCCATGTCGCGAGGCAGCTGAGGCTGCTCCAATACGAAAGAGTGGCCTGAATACTGAGTAAGATTGAGGTGCAGACATCGTAGGAGGATCCTCACGTGTTTAATGAACTGGCTGGTGTTGAGAGGTTTGTCTGGAAAAGGGAGTAGAGGAGCGGAGTCCGGTTGGACTGGCAAAAGTAACAGTAGGCGGTTTAATACGGTTACTGGGCACCAGGCATTACCTGTTTTAATAATTGGCGATGACTAAGCCGGGGCCTGATTGCTGTGTTTTGGAGGTAGTGAGATGGAGCGTGAAGCGGTCTTGATGGCGGACCAAGTGTCGTCTGCGCAGGACTTGGCCAGCGGGGCTGTTGTAGGCAAACTCACTTGGCCGGAGGAAACCTTAATACGCCAGGTAGATGGCCGCTTGTATGACCAAGCTAGGGAGGAGGCCGAACGGGGATGTTGCGAGGATGGCGGACATGTCTCTAAATATGGTGCTGGTTATGGGCATGTGTTTGGCGTTGACAGCTGGTTGTTGTTTCTGGACTGCGCGTAGGGCAGCTTTGACTGCGTGGGACGTAAACAGCGAAGGCTTCTCCGGATCTTGTAAGGCCAGAAAGTGATGGATGCCTGCCAGGTAGAGACGGATGGGTTTATATGAAAGGGACTGGCAAGTAGGGCAGTAGGAGATGAAGGCCAGTACGTGCTTGACATTCAGGGTGGTGTTCGTGGAGTGGCGCGTCAAGAACTTGCTAAAGGTGTCCCAAGCTGTGTAATAGGCTTTGAGGGTATTGCAAGAGAGAGACTAGTTAATCAGCTGGGTTTCTTGCTGTAGGTGCTGTGTCAGTCCATGGTCAGTTGAGACCAAGGAGGGATAGGGGCTGAAGATGGATCGGCTCCGGGTTTCTGCTGGAAAAAGGAGGCATAATTAAAGTGGGACAAGGCATCTGCGGCAAGATTAGACTTGCCGGGGAGGAAGGTACAATGCACGTTGAATTGGTGTAGTAAGGACAGTTGCATCAGCCGACGTAGGAAGGACATTATAACAAGGGACCTGGACCTGCCCTTGTTGATAATGTCGGCTGTGGCCTGGTTGTCGTTGGTGAAGGTTCCAGTTTGTCCAGCCCAGCTGTGGCCCCAGCTACAACTGGGTACAACTCGAACAAGGAGGACGTCTAGGTGAAGCCCGGGATCGCTAGTATTTCTGGCGGTCATGGTCCTACGCATTAGTGGTAGCCAAAAATAGCCACGAAACCTATAGAGGCTGCGGCGTTGGTCACTACTCGTGGGGAAAGGGGTGATACTGATGGTATAAACATAGATATACCGTTCCAGCTGGTGAGAAATTCTTCCCACATGGAGAGGTCCGCTAAGGCTGAGGTATCCAGTTTGAGAATCTGATCGGGGTCCTGTGCCTGGGAAAGGAAAACCAGGAGGCGTGACATGAAGGATTGGCCCTGAGGGATGATCCTTACTGCAAAATTGAGCATTCCCAGGGGGGACTGCAGCTGCTTCCTGGTGCAGCCCTGCAATTGGGTGAAATATGTGGGTCAGTTTGTCAGGGGGGTGCTGGCTTGCATGGAGGTGGTATCCAGGTTAACTCCAAGGTGATGGAGTGTGCTGGGCCGTCCACTTTGTGTTCCACGATGGGGACGTTGAGATTCTTGAAGACGAGTCTCAACTTTTGAAGGTCTCCTGGAGGCATGTCGGATTGTTCAATCAGCAAAAAGTCGTCCAAGTAGTGGATGACTTCTTGACACTGGGCTTGGTGAACGAGTATCCAGGTGAGAGTCTATGTGAAGGTGTCGAAGAGCCAGGGACTAGATTTGGAGCAGAATGTCAGCTTGGTGGCGAAGTAGTATGACTCTCTCTCTATTTGATGCCATGCCAGCACCAAAGGGATGGGTGGATAGGCAGGAGTTTGAAGGCGTCCGAGATGTCAGCCTTGGAGAGCCAGGTGCCTGTGCCGGTTTTGATTATGACTTGGATTGCCATGTCTACAGACGCATATATTAGGGAGAACTCCTCCAAGGGGATTAAGGAGTTCAGGCTGGGGGTGGGGGAAGAATGAGGCGCAGACAGTTCGTAAACCAAACATACTTTATTTGAGAACTTGCCCTTAACAAGCCCAATAGGGCTGACTCTCCAGGTGCTGAAGGGGGGGGGCCTGGTAAAGGGGCCTATGATGAAGCCTCGCTCTAGCTCTGTCTATAAGAGCTGGTCTATGGCCTGCTCGTCTGTGGCGGCTGAGCGCAGGTTTCTACACTCGTGCGTTGTGTGGGGCAGGGAAATGAGGCCTGTGTGAAACCCTGCTGTGAAGCCTTGGATGAGGAAGGTGGTGAGAGAGGGGGTGGGGTGGGAGGTAAGGTAGAGCTCCAGCCAGGGGATGTTTATGCGGCCTAGTCAGGTCTTCTTTTGTTGTTTGACTAGGCATAGGGTTCTGGGGTGCGCTCTATGGCATGTAAGGCAGACGTGGAGCAGACGGCATTGGCTGAAGTTCCAGGAGCCGTGGTTGAAATTGTTGCAGATGGCCGCACCGCTAGTGTGTCTGTACTGGGCACCCAAACTTATCGGCCCGAGTCGTCTGCTGGGTGGCCGGTAGGCCCAGAGCTGCCCTTTAGGTGGAGGGAAGTTCAAATGTGCGAGTGTTGGTGGTGTTGGCGCACTACGTGGCGGTGTGGGTGGAGGATTGGCAAACAGCGCATAAGAGTGAGTGCAGGCCGGCGAAATGATGGCAGAATAATCCGGTGTCCATGAGACTCCAATTTGTTGAGGTCTGGAACTGTAGCAGCCTGGCCGCTGCTTTGGCAGAGAAGGAGCGGTGGTAGTCATAAAATGAAAATCCTCCGTACTTGTAGCCCAGATCCACCAAGGTGTGGGGATAAAGGTCCAATTCTTCCTCCTACTGGGGGAGGCAGAGCATAGGTCGTCTCTGAGCATCCCAAAGGCCAACGCGAAATCCGGGACCGATAATTTACGGTTGAGCCTCGGATCTTTGGCCTTGAAGACCACTGAGACGTCTCCCCAAGCGTAGGCCTTGTTCTCAGCTAGGTCGTGGACTGAAATGAGGAGGGAGGCAAGGTGGACGTCCTTGCCATCCAGGATGTCCTTTCCTGATATTGGCAGGGACCAAGTGTGCTGGGAGGACTACGGAGCACTTGCCTGTGGGTGTAAGTGGGGGAGGTAACTGCAGTTGGACTGTGGACAGGTCAGAGGTGACCGTGGGTGGATCGGAGGTGGTCGTAGGTGGGCGAGCCTCTAGAAGAGTCAACCTTTGCCTGCATGTCTGTGACAGTGGTGGAGAGGGTTGAAACCATGGCGTGGAGTTGGGACACGGCGGCGGATATGGACTGTAAGGAGGCTTGCTGGGTACTTGGTCTGGGTGAGGCTGGCGGGATGTTGTTTGAGGCTGGAGGTGGGAAAAGGAGCCTAAATAGTTCTGCCTTCCTGGCTGTGGCCGGAAAGGGCACCTGCTTGTGCCTCAACTCTGCTGTTAACTTGGGGATGGTCCATCCCCTGAAGGAGCGTGAAGGAACCTACAGGGGTGAGACTAGACACGGGGTTATTTCTGTGTCCAGCGGGGGATGGGGTGTTTTTCTTTTCTTTTTTTTTCTTTTTACCTGTAGAAATGACTATCAACCTGGCGTGAAGGGAGGAGATGGTGAACTCGACTGACCTGTGGATAAATTACAAAATTTAAGGACGGGGGGGCTAGGTGAGCTCGAATGTTTGTAAGGGACCGACGAATGAGGTGAGGAGGCGGTGGCTTAGTGGCCGAAATGTTCCATGACAGAGGCATGAAGCGGTGCGTTGCGGGTCTGGCTGACAACGCCGAGGGGTCTGGAGCATGTACTGAAATGTGAGTGACACCGCTGCTGAAGGTTCCAGGCGAGCCTGCTTGCGAGAATCTTGGGATCTGTGCGCGTGTCGAGGAAATGAGTAACTGAAATTCCCATGGCAGAGATGTGAGACTCTGGAGCATGTGCTGAAATGGGGCTAAGAGGAGTGGGGCATGTCTGGTGCGGGACTGCCACTGAGGGAGTGTGTGGACTTGCTGGACTTGCTGGACCGTGTGGTTGGGCCAGTGGCTGAAATGTCCCATGACAGAAATGTGAACCGGTGCATTATGATTGCGACTGTCAATTGCCGGGCTCTTGAGCATGCTGCAGTGAGGCCGCGGCAGGCTTGGCCATGTTTGCAGTGAAGCTGCACCTGAGAACTTGCTTGTGTTTGCTCAGATGTGCTGGGTGGTGGGGGAGGCGCGAAGGCGCGTTGTGACGGTTGGCAATGACCGGGCTCAGAGCGTGAACTGGAATGGGGCCGCTACTGGCCGGAGGGGTGGTGGAGAGGCAGGGGTTAGCCCCTTTCCCTTTTTTTTTTTAGAACGTGTAGGGCACGGACAGGGGATGTGACGGTACCAGCCCCTGTCGACACGTGACTGGTGTGCAGCGTGTGCTACTGGTGAGGACAGCTCCCGGGGTACGCAAGAAAGGGGCCGCCATGGGTGTGTGACCACCAAGGATGATTGTGATTGGATCCCTGTTGGTGGTGTTCGCATGGTGAAAGTGTGTAGGTAGGCTGGGGGCCGGGTGCCCCGGCGGGTGTAAGCGTGAGCGGTGCGGGCTATGTGGAGGCATGCCTTAGGGTAGGGTGACCAGACATTCCCAGTTTCAGGGGATAGTCCCCGGTCCAAGTCTGTCCCTGGTTTTGTCCCCAGATTTGATATGGGGCAGGGGCAATTAAAAAAAAAATCAGTAAAATAAAAAAATTAGAATTACACCCTCCGCTCCGCCGTGCCTACTAGCATAGGGGGGTTGTATTTTTACCATTATCTGAACCCCCCATCTGATGATCATGTGCTGGTCGGAGCAGAGGGAATATTTCTTCATTTTCGGGCGCATGCCCATTCAGCTTCGCTCGCATGTTCTTCTGCCTTGGCTCAAATCCTGGCCAGCCACCTGCCTATCTCCTTGGCTTCCCTGGCAGAGTGATCTTCCTCCACTCCCCATCCAGTAGTAGCTGGGGCCTAAAGAGTAAGACTTGAGAGGCTGTGAGGCAGGCGACGGCGGGCAGAGAGTTTCGCTGATTGTTGTCACTGCTAGTAAAGAAATAATATGTCCCCGGATTTCATTTTAAAAATCTGGTCAACTTACCTTAGGGGCGAGTGGAGCGTGTCAGGTTTTAGTCAGAAGGCAAAGTAGGGAGGAGAAAGGAGAAGGAAAAGTGAATGAGGAATCTTGAGAATGCAAAATAAGGCACTGCATGAGAAACGGTAAGATGTGTGTTTGCCTTGGAGCGCACCGAAGGTGCGTTTGTAACGAATACTGAGGCAGGGGGTGCAAAGCTGAATGAAATGAGCATAAAAACATCAAAACAACACAAAAACAATGGCAGTTGAAACAGTATGACTATGCAAAAATGGAAATCTAGATGGGTGTTGTGCCTTCAACTGTTCAGACATGTGGCATGTGCTGGAATGCATGAGATGCAGTGGTAACAGGGATAAGCTGACGAGACTGGCAGTACAGAGTGCAACACACGTGCGATGTAAGAAGTGCCGTGAGTATGGAGTGACAATGAGCAGTGTGTACAGTGTGGGTAAGCACAAAGTCTGGCGGTGACATGTTGAGTATCTGCACACTGTCCGGTCTGAGGACTGTGACGTATGGTGAGAGTCAGCTGTAAGTGAAAGCACATACCATCAGACTGCTCGGCCTTCTTACATATACATTATGAAAATATGCCAGTATTGGTCCTCATGATGTTCTAACACTTTGCTTTTAAAATATGTTTTTCCTAACATCAACTTGATTGTGTATGTGTATATGTATGTGTTTTTTTTTTTCTATTATGTGTATGTTGATTTTACTATATGCTAATTTTGAATGATGCGTCGACTTTGATGCAAGTTCAATTGGTAAATCGGATTCTTTCTGGCAGTGGATCTGGACCGAACCCTTCACAAAAGATTTGAGTCTATGTAACGTGTACTGCATCCCAGTGTTCTTTGTGATGCTGACTGAGTACTGTTTTGAATTGGTTAGTTCACCTGTAACCTAATGATGACACTTTGGAGCAGTATATAGGTGATTAGTGGCAATAGGTAATGACTAAGCTCTAACATTTGTCCGAAACGAGTCTACCTCTTTGTCCCCTGCTCCATTTGTCAACCACTCATATAAAGCTTCAATAAAATGATTCTTGGGAGAATTAATTTCCTTGTAATAAACCTGGTTGCATCTCATAAAGAAATAGCTGTTTGTTTCACAGACTGATTTCTGAATGTCGGGTCTAGTTTCATTATCACCACCTGAGCAATCTCAGTGAGGACAGCCTCAGTGCCTGCATCCCCTTAGTAGACAACCCTTAGGGAGTATCTCATCAAATATGAAATCCTATAAGGGATGCCAACATTTTAACTTGTATGTTACTGCAGACTTCTGAGAAAATCCACAAACTAATCACATAAGTAAAAAATGACATTACTGTGGGTTATATACAACAGTGTATATATTTCAAATTGGGAAAAAAAGTGAAATTATATTGTTTATAGGCCGGATTTTAAGAATATAATTAAAAGAAAAAATTATTGAGAACAATGTTATATCCTACCTGCATCCTTGCAGTTTCCTGGTGGCCCCGGGTATCCTGATTGTCCTGGTGGCCCTGGGAATCCTGGTTGTCCTGGTGAACCCTGGGGTCCTGGTTGTCCTGGTGGCCCCTGGGGTCCTGATTGTCCTGGTGGCCCCTGGGGGCCTGGTAGTCCTGGTAGTCCTAGTAACCCCTGGCGTCCTGGAATTCCAGGCAGTCCAGGGAATCCTGTTTAATTATAGGATACAGTTTAGCACAGTATTGAAGTGAGGTGGCCCTGGGCACATGTTAAACGCCTTTTTTTTTAACCTCTGGACTCACCAGTTCCCCATTATCTCTCACCCCACTTTGGAGTCCCCAAAGCATTGATTCAAAAACATCTGTTTTCGTTCAATTACAGCACAGGTCTTCTTTGCCATTTTATATAAACAGTAATATACAGTGTGTGGGGGAGTGTGTGTGTATATGCAATATATGTAATATGGTTAAAGCGGTTCCAAAGCCTAAACATTTTTACCCTTAAGGCTGAATTTACACATTTACAATTTATGTATAGGGAAAGACATTTTACTGCATTGTACTGAATTGGATGGCACTGTACAGCAGCATAGCGCATCATACTGCTGTACACTTCCAAGACTAAAGTGTATGTTTTGTACACTTCACATAAAGTTTGTATTAAAAAAAGGAGCTGTGTGATGTACTGAATCAGACACTACACTGTTCCTGTGTAAATTCACCCTGATATATTCCCTGCATTAAGGTAAAAAATGTTTAGGCATCAGTATCACCCCCTCACCCACCTATACTTACCAGAGTCCTCTCTCAATCCAACACTGTGCCCGTTGGCAGAAGCTTCTCACCCTTCTCTCCCTGCTCTCACAGGACAGACTGAGAGCAGTGGAAACCATTGGCCCCCACTGCTGTCAGTCAAATTCTGTGATGGAGAGCAGGGGGTGGGGCTAAGCCATGCTGTCTGTGCCTATGAACTATATCTGGTTTGGGATCGAGCCTAAAAGAGTGCCCCCATAGGAACCGGCTTGCTATGGGGGCACTCTCTGAAGAAGCACCAGCAGTGGGCCCCAGAAGAGGAGGTTCAGGGCCACTCTGTGAAATTTCATTGCACAGAGCAGGTAAGTATGACATGTTTTTTATAAGGAAAAAAAAACTTTACAATCATTTTAAATTATTTTTATATTTTTTGTAAATATACAGTGTATATATATTGTGAGGGATTAGCTTGGTAGCGGGTGTGTGTCACCCCCTGAGCTATACAGAGAGGCAGCCGAGGATCATTAAAAAAAAAGGTATTGGTTTATTCTTCCATATTCCTGGATACAAGTGCAAGCATCAAAAACAGCATAAACAAAATAAACCATGGCAAAATTGGGAGTCAACCTTCACAACCCAGGAACCTAACTATAGAGTCTGGCAAAGCCTACTGCTGGGAAGACACTGCTGGTCATACAGCAGAGAAACTATAGTCTTTTTGATTTTTTTACGCACAGAAAATTCAACAACCAGTCACAAAGTCTTTCTGACTGCTCTCCTTAACTCAAAAAGCCTCAAGGTGCAGCAATCAGTAGTCATCCTTTGGATAACTTATAGAGGCCTTAATTGCCTCATTCAGAACAGCTGAAGTTTCCAACGCCCTAAACCAGGGATAAGCAATTAGCGGACCTCCAGCTGTTGCAAAACTACAAGTCCCATCATGCTTCTGGCTCTGAGTGTCATGGTTCTGGCTGTCAGAGTCTTGCTATGCCTCATGGGATTTGTAGTTCTGCAACATCTGGAGGTCCACTAATTGCATATCCCTGCCCTAAACCTTTCTAGCTATTTCTGCAGCCGACACCTAATAGTAATTGGTCTAAACAAGGCAGAAATGTATCTCCCATCTGTGACAACACCCACAGATTTACCTGACTTCCTGACACAATATTATATATATATATATATATATATATATATATATGTATATATATTTATAGCGGTACCCCTGTGGGGCCAATTACTGTAATAGTTTTACCTGTCACCCTGCCCAGCCCAGCATTCACTTCCAGTCACTCTCCAGGCAATGAACAGTCCATCAGCTTTGTTTTTGTTATTTTGTTGAGGGATTAAACTTGGATGAGGTAAAGGAATTAAGGAATGCGCAGAATCAATAGTATAAAAGGATGAGAGGATTAATTGGAACCTCTATTCACACTCTCTAAAGCTCAATACTCCTCCAGCACAATGCTTACAGTGCAATACTTTGTTCCTGGCACAGCTACCCAGGGCCACCATAAGGGGGGGTAAGGGGGGTATAGCCCACACACATGTAAGGGGCCCAAGCTGCTAGAAGGGCCCGACTGTCTGTCAGAGATGGGAGATGGCAGGGGTGGGTGAATGAGAGTTTCTGTGGCTGCGCTGGCTTTCAGAACGTGTGAGAGTCAGCAGCTGCTGCTGTTTCATTGAGCTGACATCGGGCTCTTTGCTGCCATATCTGGTAAATTCCAGCATGTGCAGCTATCGTGTGTGCTACACAGGAGCTGGGACCAGGAACACCACCTAACAAGTAAGATCTTTTGTACAAGTGAAGAGGGGGGTGGTGCGTCTGTGTACATGTGTGTCTGTACATATGTGTGCCTGTGTACATGTGTGTGTGTCTGTGTACATGTGTGTGTCTGTGACTGTGTACGTGTGTGTGTCTGTGTACGTGTGTGTGTCTGTGTACATATATGTGTGCCTGTGTCTCTGTACAAATGTGTGTGTCTGTGTACACATGTGTGTGTCTGTGTACACATGTGTGGGTCTGTGTACATATGTGTGTGTACATATGTGTGTGTCTGTGCCCTATATACACATGTGAGGGGGCTGAGAGCATACAGGTGTGAGGGAGGCTGAGAGCATACAGGTGTGAGGGGGGCTGAGAGCGTACAGGTGTGAGGGGGGCTGTGAGCGTACAGATGTGAGGGGGGCTGCGAGCGTACAGGTGTGAGGGGGACTACGTGCGTACAGGTGTGAGGGGGGCTGAGAGCGTACAGGTGTGAGGGGGCTGCGAGCGTAGAGGTGTGAGGGGGGCCGCGAGCGTACAGGTGTGAGGGGCTGCAAAAGCACAGACCTTTCAGCTAGGCCTGCCTAAATTTATCTGCACTGGCCCAAAAAAACGAACTCTAGCACCTATCTAAGGTGGAGGGTGCTACATATAAATATATACTATATACACACACAGTATATAAAACACACCATACACACGTTTTCATTAAAAAAAAATGATTTTAAATACATATAAAACCATATTGATGCAATAAATTTAACACAAACTGTTCCAGATTTCCTTTAAGATAAAATGTTTATACCTCGATCTCCCTTTACTCCATCTTTTTCAGTAGTATCGCTCGACATCACTAAAGCCACATGGAGAAAAAGTAGACAGAAAACTGTCAGAGCTTTCATATTCTAAACACGGCGGCTGTAAAGAGGAAGAAAAAAAAATATATTTTTATTAAAGTTATGCTGATGCCCCCATCCCATTATTACATGGCCTTGCCTTTGCTAACCCCCAAAAAATACATGTCTTGCTGTGATAAGAATTTAATAGCAAGGTTGTGTTCTAAGTCATTGACCAGTTGGGTTTTTTTTTTCTTCCCATCCTCGAGAAAGACCATAAAACCTATTGAATGTGATGGGAAAACCCCTTTTTGGGAAAAAAGGTGCCTCTATTGGTTGATCTTTGCTGGTCCGGATCCCATATGACTTTATGTTCTGGTGATGATGGCCACCATAGAAAATACAGTGAATCCCCCCAGAGAAGATACAGTAATAAATAATCAAAGTGGATTTCACCTTTCCTAAAGCTATCAAAAACTAGAAATAAAGAAAAAAAATCCATTCAATTTAATTTTCCCATTGAAAATTATTCCCACTATCTAAAAACTAGTGAATAGAAAAAAAAGATCTGAAATAATTTTGGCAGCTGAACTTACAAGTACATAGAAATTAATAAATTGAGGAATAGAAGTAAGGTGTTTAGTTAAATGATACTTGATTGTACAATGGTACTCACCAAAGTAGACACAAAGGACATGGAGCAGATGAAGCAGAGCATCCAAACTTTATATATACTAATATGTTATCTGACTACATGCATATTTCTACCTGCAAAATAAGTAAATCAATAACCGCAAACATTTCCAAAGAAATAAAATATTCCATTTAGTACATTTTCAGCATTTACAGGGACATGTTTGGTTTACCATGAAACGGTAGAAGATCTACAATTATTAAACTTCTGTATACATAACCCTTTTTTGTGAGGTCAGTAAACAAGAGATGGACTTCAGGAAACTTCCCTTTTATAGAACACGGGAGGGAGACTGGACTCCAGAGAAAGCCTGTAAACGCACCTGGGAACGGTAGCAAAGAAATAAATCCTTTCCCCTAACTCGGGCAGCCGGTAGCTAACTAAAAATACAGTAGAATGAAGGCTTAGATCATCACAGAGTGGAACTGTGGATCAACAAAAAAAGGTTCACATGCCATGTCCCGAAATCGTTATAAAGGAATTAAATATACTCGTATGTATATGAAGTACTGTACACGTGTGTATAGAAGTGACAATGGACTTTCTAGGCGTAGTAAGATTAAAGATTGGGTATTCATTACATAAAAAATGGAGTATACAATTATTAAAAAGGAAATAAAAATTACAAATTACAATTTGCCATGATTAATGGCAAATAAATAAGCACAGTAGTGTAACAAACCACCTATCAATGAAATTTATACAAAAGACAACAACAGTAGTGGAGAACTTGCAACCACTCAGTATATGATTTAAAGACCAATGGAATGTTACAATAGTTATCTTGATTATCGACCGTGACCCGTGACCTCTGCCCATGCTATGTGTGCTTTTTAATTTTTTAATAAGCTACTGTAAAGCTCCCGAAGAAGTGTCCATACAGCACGAAACATGTTGGGCTAAGTCCTGTGTAACATCCCACCCTACGGAATATTCTATTGGTCTTCATACCATATACTGAGTGGTTGCAAGTTCTCCACTACTGTTGTTGCCTGTTGTATAAATTTCATTGATAGGTGGTTTGTTACACTACTGTGCTTATTTGCCATTAATCATGAAAAATTGTAATTTGTCATTTTTATTTCCTTTTTAATAATTGTATACTCCGTTTTTTATGTAATAAATACCCAATTTTTAATCTTACTACGCCTAGAAAGTCCATTGTCACTTCTATACACTGGTGTACTTCATATACATACGTTTGTAATTTTTATTTCCTTTTTAATAATTGTATACTCCGTTTTTTATGTAATAAATACCCAATTTTTAATCTTACTATGCCAAGAAAGTCCATTGTCACTTCTATACACATGTGTACTTCATATACATACGTGTATATTTAATTCCTTTATAAAAATACAGTAGGCTACCCAGGGCCAGATTAAGGGCATCATGGGCCAGATGCTAAATATTTTGGTGATCCTTTTTTGGAAATAATTCAATTGAAAACTTAAAAAACATTTTGTTAAAACAAAAAAATATTAAAACAAATACAATTTAATTGGAGGGGGGAATGAAAGAGGGTTGGCAGAAAGGAGAGAGGGTGTGAGAGAGAAGGGATAAAAGACAGGGGGCTCAAGTAGAATAGTAATGTGGCACATTTGTAATGCATCATGACAAACTGTGGGTGAGTCCATAATGGAGTAAGAGTGGAATGGGCGTGATTAAACAAAACAAAATCTTTCCGTACTACTAGAGATATACAAACCTCAGCCCAATCATTATTTTAAAGAGCTCACACTTTGTCTGAGCTGACCTTAGCCACTTGTCCACCGGGCCTATTTTGGCACTTCTCTCCTTCATGTATAAATCTATTTTTTTTGCTAGAAAATTAATCAGAACCCCCAAACATTATATATTTTTTTTTAGCAGATACCCTATGGAATAAAATGGCGGTCATTGCAACTTTTTTTTCTCACACGGTATTTGCGCAATCATTTTTCAAACGCCTTTTTTTGGGAAAAAAAACGGTTTCATGAATTAAAAAAATAACAAAGCAGTAAAGTTAGACAATTCTTTTGTATAATGTGAAAGATGACTTAACATGTCACGCTTTAAAATTGCAAATTAAACTTTGGTACTTAAAAATCTCCATAGGCGACACTTTAACATTTTTTACAAGTTACTATTTTCGAGTTACAAAGGAGGTCTAGTGCTAGAATTGTTGCACACGCTCTAATACACGCGACGATACCTCACATGTGGGGTTTGAACGGCGATTACATATGTGGGCTGTCAGCAACCACACCTCCGTGTGAATGATTGGGCTATGCAATACTGATCCCCGATTTGGAATGCAAACACCACTCACGTTTTAGATCTGACACGCACGCCAGCTTTGATTGAGGTCTCATGGACGCGGATACTACGGGCCTATAAATGCAGGTAAGATGCATGTCACAGTTAGATACCCTAGTTGAAGTCTATATGGGACGAAACCGGTCGGGTCACTGACTTGCCAAGTCTTTACTGCATTTTTGTTTCCCTTTGGGAATACCTCTGTCCACCCATCAAGGGGGAGAGTTGTTGCTATTAGATACAGGTTTTTTTCTTTTCACGTGTGGTTTTACATTTTATGTTTTAAGTGATCCCTGTCACATGTGTGATGTAGTGGAATTTTATTTATTTTATTTCATTAAATTGGTGGTTTTACACTATGAGGAGTCGCTTTTCTTCTCTTTTCCCCTCCTATGCCTGGGAGTGAATGTATACCATCACTGAGTTATTATAACATCAAAAGCCACCCTTTGGTTCTCCGGATATCATCTCCACCTGGCACCACTGTCTGGATACATGATTAGGCAATCGGCCTTTACAAGCCCTGAAGACCCCCCACCGTATGGTGAGTTGAGGGTCCACCTGATCCGGTAAGGGTACCTATTTATATCTTTTCTGTTTGAGGATTGTATCTTGGATCTTCTACCCCATTTAAGCATCTCAGAAGAAGAATACACTCGTTACACCGTCTGGGTGTATGGACTGATATTCATTTGATTGATTGCTTCTACTCAATCACAGTGGACATTAGGATATATATGTTTTCATTTCATGATTTACCATTTTATTGTTATTGATTGCACGGTCACCTTATGATTTATTGTTATTGATTGCACGGTCACGGACCTTTTATAGTGCCCTTCTCAATAGGTTTGAAACATCTATACAGGTTCATTGGGTTCTATACTGCGAGTGTGCACACCGGTATTTTTCACTTTGTGTGTTTTCTTAACGGGTTTATACACCCATTTAGTGCATATAAACACTTATTACTTTTTGTTATATATTTTATTTCAATTAGTGATCATAAAAAGGGGGAGTGGTTTGAATAGCCCCTTCCCTCTTAAGATCTCATCTGCTTGATTGTAGACGTAGGTCATTTCACTTGTAGATTCACATTTAGGTCTTGTTGAGTTTAATCACTGAACCTACAGGAGAGTCCCTTTGATTAGGGCCCCCTATTAAGATCTCATCTGCTTGATTGTAGACGTAGGTCATTTCACTTGTAGATTCACATTTAGGTTTTGTTGTGTCTAATCACTGAACCTACAGGAGAGTCCTTTTGATTAGGGCCCCCTATTGGCGCTACACTTTATACTTATTTACATATGTGGGCTGGACTTGCATGCATGTTCACTTCTGTGTGCGCGAGATAATGGGGACAGGGCATTTTGAAAATGTAATTTTTTTATTGTAATTTGTGTTTTTTATTTATTTTTTACACTTTTTTTTTACATTTTTACATATTTTTTTTGATCACTTGTAATAGGAATCCGTGTGACAGGTCCTCTTTATGGAGAGATGTGGGGTCAATAAGACCCCACATCTCTCCTCCAGGCTTACAAGCATGAAATTGGTAAAAAAATAATCACCGATCACATGCCGACAGCCGCGGTTGCGGCTTTGTTTACTTCCGGGTAACGGGCGTGATGTCATAACGTCACGCCCAGACCTCCAACAGTCATAGAGATGACTGTGACCAAATTGTCATAACACGATTACGCTATGTAGTCTGTTTCTTTTTAACCACTTTACCACCGGGCACGTAAACCCCTTAATGACCAGACTGATTTTCAGCTTTCGGTGCTCTCACAGTTTGAATGACAATAACTCATTCATACAACACTGTAACCAAATTAATTTTTCCTTTTTTTCCCCACAAATAGAGCTTTCTTTTTGTGGTATTTGATCACCTCTGCGTTTTTTTTTTTTTTTTTCGCTATAAATGAAAAAAGAACGAAAATTTTTCTTCATTTCTATAAGGCCTCTTACACACTATCAGTTTTCCTTCAGGTTTTTCTCTTCAGGTTTACCAAAACCATGTAGTGAAAGGGCCAGCCTGATTGCATACAAATTGAGACTCTTGAGGTTAGACCTCATATTAGATGGATTTGATAAACCTGAAGAGAAAAACCTGAAGAAAAACTGATAGTGTGAAAGGGCCCTTAGGGTTGTCCCGATACCACTTTTTTAGGACCGAGTACAAGTACCGATACTTTTTTTCAAGTAGTCGCCAATACCGAATACCGATACTTTTTTTAAATGTGTCCCCAAATGCAGCCATGTCCCCCACATATATCCAGCCATGTCCCCACACATATGCAGCCATGTCATGTCCCTCACATATGCAGCCATGTCATGTCCCTCACATATCCAGCCATATCATGTCCCCCACGTATGCAGCCATGTCATGTCCCCCATACCTAGTGGCAGATAGTGCCGATGCCACCGCTGCTGCTGCTGCCGAGTTAACCCCCGCGTATTCTATTTAGGTATCGGGGGTATTTGCGGGAGTACAAGTACTCCCGCAAATACTCGGTATCGGTCCCAACCCTAATTTCTATGATGAAATTTTGCAAAAAGTTATTTTTCTTCTTAAATTTGGCCTAAAATGTATACTGCTACATATCTTTGGTAAAAAAATAAAATAATAATTGGGATATTGCATAGTCTGGGTGAAAGTTATAGGGTCTACAAGCTATGGTACCAATTACTGAAAATTGATCAATTTGATCACATCTGATGTACTGACAGCCTCTCTCATTTCTTGAGACCCTAACATGCCAGAAAAGTACAAATACCCCCCAATTTTTTTTTTTTTTTTCACAAAATGTTCATATTAGCAGGTTTTTTCTCACACACAGCATATGCATACCACAAAATACACCCCAAAACACATTCTGCTATTCCTCCAGAGTATGGTGATACCACATGTGTGAGACTTTTACACAGCGTGGCCACATACAGAGGCCCAACATGCAGGGAGCACCATCAGGCGTTCTGGAACACCCAGACCAATTCTGACATTCCTCTCCTATGTAAAAAATCATCATTTATTTGCTAGAATTTTACATAGAACCCCAAAACATTATATATGCTTTTTTAGCAAAGACCCTAGAGAATACAATGGCGGTCGTTGCAACTTTTTATCGCACACAGTATTTTCGCAATTTTCCGAACGCGTTTTTTTTGGAAATAAAACAGTTGTGTGCTTTAAAAAAAAAAAAACATTAAAGCTAGCCCAATGTTTTTCCATAATATGAAAGATGAAGTTACGCCGAGTCAATAGATACTCAACATGTCACCCTTCAAAATTGCACACACTCGTGAAATGGCGCCAAACTTTGCTACTTTAAAATCCCCATAGGCGACGCTTTAAATATTTTTACTGGTTACATCTATTTTGTTGGAGAAGAGCTCTAGGGCCAAAATGATTGCTCTTGCTCTAATGTTCGCAGCGATACCTCACATGTGTAGTTTGAACACCGTTTTCATATGTGGGCGGGACTTATGTGTGCGGTCGCTTCTGTATACGAGCATGCGGGAACAGGGGGCGCTTTAATTTTTATTTTTTTATTTTTTTATTGTTCATTTCACTTTATTTATTTTAGTTTGAGGCCGCGTACACACGATCAAATCTATCTGCTGGAAACGGTCTGACAGACCGCTTCAGCAGAAAAATTTGATCGTGTGTACGGGCGGACAGACAGATTTTTCCAGCAGACAGATTTTAGAGCATGCTTTAAAATCTGTCTGCTGGGAATCCGTCAGTACGCTAACCAGCAGACATATTTGCCCGCACATGCGGGAATGGATTTGACGCATGCGCGGAAGTGTTTTACTTCCTAGTGCGGTGACGTGGCGGCGTCAACGTCATCGCCACATCATCAAGCTGTCTGCCGGCGGGGGTTTTGGTTTGATCGTGTGTACAGCGATCAAACCAAAACAGCCCATCAGACAAATCTGATCAAATCACATTTATTTAATGGTGTGTACGCGGCCTGACATGTTTTTCATCAAAAATAAATGTTTTGATCACTTTTATTTCTATTACAAGGAATGTAAACATCCCTTGTAATAGGAATATAGCATGACAGATCCTCCTTACAGTGAGATATGGGGTCAATAAGACCCCATATCTCACCTCTAGGCAGGGAAGCCTGACAAAAAAAAAAGATCCTGGCTTCGATCGACCGCCATGATCATTCTTATGATGTAGAGAATCGCCGGCTGAAAAAGATGATATCTGAATGATGCCTGTAGCTGCAAGCATCATTCAGATATCCCTGCACAAAGTCAAGGACATCATGATGGCCGGCGGGCGGGAAGTGGTTAAAACGCATTTTTTTCCCCAGAGTATTTACTCGGTATTGCAGAGTATTGGTGTGGGGGTATTGCAGAGTATTGGTGCGGGGGTATTGCAGAGTATTGGTGCGGGGGTATTGCAGAGTATTGGTGGGGGTATTGCAGAGTATTGGTGTGGGGGGTATTGCAGAGTATTGGTGCGGGGGTATTGCAGAGTATTGGTGCGGGGGTATTGCAGAGTATTGGTGCGGGGGGTATTGCAGAGTTTTGGTGCGGGGGTATTGCAGAGTATTGGTGCGGGGGTATTGCAGAATATTGGTGCGGGGGTATTGCAGAGTATTGGTGCGGGGGTATTGCAGAGTATTGGTTCGGGGGTATTGCAGAGTATTGTGGGGGGTATTGCAAAGTATTGCAGAGTAATTGCAGAGTAATTGCAGAGGGTATTGCAGAGTAATTGCAGAGGGTATTGCAGAGTATTGCCCGGGGTATACAGAGTATTGCCGGGGGGTAATGCAGAGTATTGCCGGGGAGTAATGCAGAGTATTGCCGAGGGGTAATGCAGAGTATTGCCGGGGGGGTAATGCAGAGTATTGCGGGGGTAATGCAGAGTATTGCGCAGGGGGTATGCAGAGTATTGCGCAGGGGGGTATGCAGAGTATTGCGCAGGGGGCTATGCAGAGTATTGAGCAGGGGGTTATGCAGAGTATTGTGCAGGGGGGTATGCAGAGTATTGCCGGGGGTATGCAGAGTATTGCCGGGGGTATGCAGAGTATTGCGCAGATGGTAATGCAGAGTATTGCAGGGGGTTGCAGGGATGGCTGAGCAGGAATGGATGGATCTGTGACTGCAAAGTCACAGATCCAGCCACAGCGCTGCTGACACCCACGCTCCCCCCTCACACACTGTACCGATCGGTACAGAGAGAGGAGCCGGCGTCATCAAATGACGCCGGTTTGTTTACATGTGATCAATTCGTCATTGGACGGAGCGATCACGTGGTAAACGGCCGCTATCAGCGGCAATTTACCGCGATCCATAACATTCCAGTGTGCGCGCCACAGGGGGCACCGGAGCGCGATTCTGGGAGGACGTCCTTCCAGAGTTAAGCAACCGCCTTGTAGCTGTAATTCGGCTATAGGGCTGTGATTAAGCGGTTAAGGGGAAAAAAATCCTTTACAACCCCTTTAATCCCCACACCTTAGGCCGCGTACACACGAGGGGATATGTCCGCTGAAAACGGTCCGATGGACCGTTTCAGCAGACATCTCCGCTCGTGTGTATGGGCTAGCGGACAGATTTGTCCACCCGACAGATTTCAAAGTAAGCTTTGAAATCTATCCGGTGGGGATCTGTCCGCCCGACATGTCTGCTGGTTAGTACACTTACCAGCAGACATGTCGTCCCCCACCGCCACCGCGCCGCTGCCGAATGGATTCGGCGCATGCGCGGAAGTGTTTTACTTCCTGGTGCGGTGACCGTGGGCGGTGACGCGGCGGCGTCAACGTCACCGCACGTCACCGCGCGTCCGGCGGCGGGGAATTTGATCCGATGGTGTGTACACGCCATCGGATCAAACTCCCGATCGGACATATCCGATGGAAATGGTCCGCGGACCGTTTTCATCGGATATGTCCGATCGTGTGTACGAGGCCTTAGAGGGGTTGTAAAGACAAGAATATTTTCCTCTTAAATTAAAGTCTGACAGTAGCTGATAAAGTAAAAAGTTTTGCATTATAACTAGTTTGATACCTGTTGAAATCGAACTGTTTTATTCACCTCCGTCACTCCTGAATCGTTATTCTCACTGACTTCCTGGTTTGCGGTGCGCATTCATTCTTGCTACATCACGGCCTAATGGGAACTATTAGGCTTAGCCTCCATGCCTGTGAGGGATAAGAGAGCATCTTCACGCAGGGCTGTAGTCATAGGGAGAGGTTGAGCATGTCTGCTTTCCACCATGCAAAACAGCTCAGGTGTTGGTGGAAAGCAAGAAGAGAGAGAGACAGGAAATGGCATTTTCAAACCTGGATTACTGTGTTTTGGAGGTCAAAAGGAAAAACGGGGTAAGTGATATTTAAATGCTCTAGCTTACAGCAATCAATTGAACTAATAAAAAACGAACCTTTAGTGTTCCTTTAATGAGTGAGAGAACCCTTCAAACAAGCCTTAATAAATCCACAACAGTACATGCTATCTAAACAGCGACTTCACCGTTAGAGACACATGGCCTTTGTGAACGCATCGGTATAAAATTTATGTTGATAAACTTAAGAATGTGGGCATGGCAGCCATTTAAAAAAGAAGGTCTCTGTGCATTTCGCAGGGACAGTCAATGGAAGAAAGTGTGGAACTCTTGTCATTTGGAAGCTCAACCAGCCAAAAGTAAAAGGTGTGAAACTAGACACAAAATACCTACGTTGTGATGTATAAATTGTGTATGACAAGTAGATCTTGTGGGCGTGGGAGCAATTTCTTCCCTCTCTATAAAGATAATTTTTTAAAGCTCTGTGCTGTAGCGATGACATCATTCACTCTAACCAGCTCCATAGACACTCTGTTTAATCGATAACATTTCCTGAAAAAATCACTAAACTTAAACAGGTTTTTCACAAAAACTGTAAGGCGGCGTACACACGACCAAGGTTCTCGCTGGAAACCTCGGCCGTGTGTACACAGAGTGCTCGCCCCGCCCGTCGGGAATCCCGTCGAGCGAAAAGAGAGCACGCTCTCTTTTTGCTCGACGGCCCGCCTGGATGAATGGCTGGTTGCCATTCCCGACGGGCGGGTCGCCGATTTCGACGGCCGGCAGAGAACCTCGACAGGCGGAACGATGTGTGAAAAGGAGACAGCAAAGCTGCAGATCTGTGAAATCTGAACATAGTAATATGTTCTGGCTGTGTGCATATACAGCATTTACCTGCAAAGTAAATAAAAACCCATGACAGCTAATACAAAATTAAGTTGTCTAGCTACTAAAAGTTCAAAGTCTCCAGAGTTACAGTAATGGTCACCATAACAGTTTCCAGTAAATCTACATTGCAACATTTTTGTGTAACCAACTTCTTTGTTCAAGTGAGGTCATAAATGGGAAATAGACTTCAGTAAGCTTGACTAGTTTATCCTTGTCTGCCTGTCTGAAGGCAATTGGTTCCACTACATTTTAGTTAGGAGTATCAGAGTAAAGGGGGCTGAATACAAATGCACGCCACACTTTTCACATATTTATTTTTAAAAATTTAGAAAACCATTTATCATTTCCTTCCACTTCACAATTATCTGCCACTTTGTGTTGGTCTATCACATAAAATCCCAATAAAATATATTTATGTTTTTGGTTGTAACATGACAAAATGTGGAAACATTCAAGGGGGGTATGAATACTTTTTCAAGGCACTATAGCTGCATAATGGGGCAAAACATCCAAACCTTTAAGTTTTCAAGGGCAAAGTTACGTATCTCATTACCTATCACATGTTTGGTATGCCAAGACAGTAGAAACTCATACAAAATGACCACATGACATGGTATTTTCTAAGAGGCATGGTGAGTCTTTTTCTGCCGCAAGCATGGAAAATGCAAAAAGAAAATAAAAAATTATAGTTTTACACAAAATTGTAAATTAACCACTTAAGGACCCCGCACGCACATATACGGCCACAGAATGGCACGTACAGGCACAAGGGCGTAAATTTACGTCCCCGCCTAAGTGCGGTTCGGGGGTCCCATCGGGACCCCCTCCGCGGCGTGTGCGGGGGTCCCCTGGTCCGGGAGCGATCGGGATCTGGGGGGGATGTATCGGCGAATACCCGCCGCCCCGACGATCGCTCCCAGCCAATGGGAGCGCGTCCAACCTGTCACTTACTCCTCCTGTGTTTACACAGGAAGGAGGAAATGATGTATTCTCTCATCGCAGCGCTGTTTCCCAGCGCTGCTGATGAGAGAAGACATCACAAGTAAGTGTGCACCAACACAACACTGACACACACTCACATAGGCATATTAACCCCTTGTGATCGCCCCTGTCACAGTGTCACTGAATGCAGTGATCTAATCACTGCATTTAGTGTCAGTGTGACAGGCAGTGTAAAAAACAGTTAGTGTTAGGTTCAGGATAGCCCCCCCACCCCCCCTAATAAAGTTTTAACCCCCTGATCACCGCCCTAGTTAACCCTTTCACTCCCTATTGCCAGCGTCACTAAGCGATCATTTTTCTGATCGCTGTATTAGTGTCGCTGTTCCCGCTAGGTAGCTATATTTTTTTTTATTGCGATTTTTTTTTTTACTAAAGACATGTGGCTAAATAAATTTTGGCCTAAATGTTTGACTAAAATTTAGTTTATTTGATTTTTTTTTTAACAAAAAGTAAAAAATAGTGTTTTTTTTTCAAAAATGTCGCTCTATTTTTGTATATAGCGCAAAAAATAAAAATCGCAGAGGTGATCAAATACCACCAAAAGAAAGCTCTATTTGTGGGAAGAAAAGGACGCAAATTTTGTTTGGGAGCCACGTCGCACGACGGCGCAATTGTCTGTTAAAGCGACGCAGTGCCGAATCGCAAAAACACCTTGGGTCATTTACCAGCGTATTGGTCCGGGTCTTAAGTGGTTAACAAAGTACTTCACCACACAGCATCGACTCACTTAGAATTACACCCCAAAACACATTCTGCTACTTCTCCCAAGTGTAGCAAGGTGCCATTTTCTATATGGTTAAAAGACTACTGTTGGTAGATAAAGAAGGAACTCAGCTTCCTCCGGTGGCCAATTAGTGTATAGCCACCTCCTGTTTGGTTTTTACCCTGTGTGCAGCAATGAATGTTGGGAATCAAAGTGCAGGGAGATAAAGAGTCCATTGATCTGGTTAATTGACAGACTACAATATCCAGAGTGCAACTGTGCGATCCCAAAGTGCTTTGTACCCCACACAGCCTGTTGGGGGAAGGAATTTAAGGAGGAGGACGTCTTTAGCTCGCTCTCCCTGGACCGCCTCTTCAAGCAAGAAGCCTGTGTTGAGGCTTGTCTCCGGGAGCCTAGGCCTGAGAAGCCTGGGCTTATACACGCCTGTGCGGATCGCCCATCCTATGAGGGGGATTCCTGATGGAGTGACCAGACTGTGTCCAAGAGCAACTGGTGATCTGTCGTTGGCGAAAAGGGCGGGGATCGGAGTTTCGCAGACGGAGCAATCCAGTCCTGGTTGTGTGGAACGGGCACCTGCCCAATAATACTGACTGTGTTGCAGGAAGGTGGATTGTGTAGACTTGCCATTGTTACTTGAAGGCCCACATGCCACGTGCAGGAAACTTTGCATCCGGCAGTGACTATGCAATGACTGAGTTGGCACCTGCGCTGCAAGCACACTTTACATTTGACTTGGATGTTTCTTACTCTTTCCCCTTTGGATTACGCATTTTTAGTGTGCACCAACGAAAGGCTAGTCAAAACTCCAGTTAACGGGAGAGAGAACAATTGGAAACTGAGCTATTAAAGTAGCCCAGGAACTGCCCACTAGGGGGAGTCTAGGAGTATAAAAACGTATGTGTACAGTACAGTTGGTTTACATTGAATTTCCCTGTATTACTGTTTGTCAGGGCTGACAGAGAGATGCTCCACTGCTAGTAGTGTTGCATTGGGGGAATCCCTCCACTGTGCTCTTGATCAGGTCTGGCTGTATAGGTTGACTTTAACCTCAAACTCTTTATCATTGACTCCAGCAGGGCCCTGCGTGAAGTCAACTGTTGATGTTTAACCCTGTCTTATTTCTTTTGATAAAGTAAACACTTACCATCTGGTTAAGCATAGACGTGTGTGAAGTTCCTTATTTTACCACTTGAGCAGGTGACCAGTGAAAGGTAACAACATTAACTGCATTGTATTATTATATGTTACCATTGTGGTCTCCAACTATCCAGTAGGTTCCATAATTGTTGGGGTTACCCAGTTGTGCCAAGGGAGGGTTTGAGCCAAAGTTTGGGGTTGATAGGCAGAGTGTAGACCCAAAACTAACCAGCAGCTCCTCTGGGGGTAGTGCTACACGTGTACGGGGATACCACATATGTGAGACTTTTTCAATGTTTGGACTGAATATGTACCAGACATTGTATAGTGTGTATCACAAAAACTAACCAATTTTTTATCAAAACCAATCTACTGTAATGGTCATCTCTGTACAAGTGGTCAGGGAATATAGATGATGCCTAGTACACACGTACGGGGTGGTGGGGCACAGGTCCCTGACTCCATTTGGAGTTTTCATATTACTTCTTGCACTTCTGCATGTGGTTCCCTAAAATACTCAGCTCTTAGATTATTGCCCCTGTGCAGTTGTACAGAGTCCTTCCTGCTCTTTTTTACACTAACCTCTGTCAGTATGAGTTGACCTGGGGGGATTACACTGAGGCACAGACTAACCTGGGGGGGATTACACTGGGCACAGTCTGGCCTGGGGGGGTTACACTGGAGCACAGACTGACCTGGAGGGATTACACTGGGACACAGACTGGCATTGGGGAGGAGGGAATGTACTGGGGGACAGACTGACCTTGGGGGGGATTATATTGGGAGGACAGACTGACCTTGGGGAATTATACTGGGGGGACAGAATGACCTTGGGGGATTATACTGGGGGGACAGACTGACCTGGGGGGATTATACTGAAGGGACAGACTGACCTGTTGATAAATGTAAAGTTATGGGTTGGGGAATAAGAATATGCATGCATCATACATACTAGGGGGAGTACAACTGGAGGGATCCATAGTGGATCTGGGGCTTTTAGTTGATCATAAGCTCAATAATGGCATGCAATGCCATGCTGCGATTTCCAAAGCAAGCAAAGTCCTTTCTTGTATTAAGAGAGGTATGGACTCCAGAGAGAGAGAGAGAGATATAATTTAGCCCCTGTACAAATCATTAGTCAGACCTCATCTGGAATATGCAGTCCAGTTTTGGGCCCCAGTTCTCAAAAAGGATATTGGGGAACTGGAGAAAGTGCAGAGAAGGGCAACCAAACTGATAAGAGACACGGAGGAGCTCAGCTATGAGGAAAGCTTAGAGGAACCTGAATTTATTCACTCTTGAGAAGAGGACATTAAGGGGGGATATAATCAACATGTACAAATATATAAGGGGTCCATATAGTGAACTTGGTGTTGAGTTATTCACTTTACGGTCAACACTGAGGACAAGGGGGCACTCTTTACATCTAGAGCAAAAGAGATTTCACCTCCAAATACGGAAAGGTTTCTTCACAGTTAGAGCTGTGAAAATATGGAACAGACTCCCTCTGGCCAGCTCAGTGCTTTAAAAAAAGACCTGGATACTTTCCTAAATGTACATAATATAACTGGGTACTAACATTTATAGGTAAAGTTTATCTGGGGAACATCCGATTGCCTCATGGGGGATCAGGAAGGAATTTTTTTCCCCTGCTGTAGCAAATTGGATCATGCTTTGCTGTTTGTTTGTTTTTGCCTTCCTCTGGATAAACTGTGGGTATAGAATTGAGTATATGTGATTGTATTATATTATTATTATTTTATTTTTTATGGTTGAACTTGATGGACTTGTGTCTTTTTTCAACCTGACTAACTAACTATGTGGCCTTGGGGGTTTATACTGGGGGGACAGACTGACCTTGGGGGATTATACTGGGGGGACAGACTGACTTGAGGAGGATGTACTAGGGGATAGACTGACTTTGGGGGGATTATACTGGGGTGCAGAACAACCTTCTGGCCACACCTACTGTTTATCACGGCACTGCATTGCTGCACTTCTGGGGGCACCCAAAGGTGTCACAAGTCGTTTACAATCCTATAGTGTAAATAATGGTAACAAAGATAAATCCGCCCTTTCTGTGTTCCCACCACTGCGCTTATGAACAACTAGTGATAATCAAATTGGCAAAAGAGTGAAGCAGCTTCTTTAACCACTTCAGCCCCGGACCATATTGCTGTCCAAAGACCAGAGCACTTTTTGAGATTCGGCACTGCGTCGCTTTAACTGACAATTGCGCGGTCGTGCGACGTGGCTCCCAAACAAAATTGGCGTCCTTTTTTTTCCACAAATAGAGCTTTCTTTTGGTGGTATTTGATCATCTCTGCGGTTTTTATTTTTTGCGCTATAAACAAAAACAGAGCGACTATTTTGAAAAAATGCTATATTTTTAACTTTTTTCTATAATAAATATCCCCAAAAATATATAAAAAAAAAATATTTTTTCCTCAGTTTAGGCCGATACGTATTCTTCTACATATTTTTCGTAAAAAAAATCGCAATTAGCGTTTATTGATTGGTTTGCGCAAAAGTTATAGCGTTTACAAAATAGGGGGTAGTTTTATGGCATTTTTATTATTATTTTTTTTTTACTAGTAATGGCGGCGATCAGCGTTTTTTTTTCGGTACTGCGATATTATGGCGGACACTTCGGACACTTTTGACACATTTTTGGGACCATTGGCATTTTTTTAGCGATCAATGCTATAAAAATGCATTGGATTACTATAAAAATGCCATTGGCAGTGAAGGGGTTAACACTAGGGGGCGGGGAGGGGAAGGGGTTAAGTGTGTTCCTATTTGTGTTCTAACTGTATGGGGGGGTGGACTTACTAGGGGGAATCACTGATCTTCTGTTCATACATTGTATGAACAGAAAATCAGCGTTTCCCCCGCTGACAGGAACGAGCGCTGTGTGTTTTCACACACAGCTCCCGTTCCCCGCTCTGTAACGAGCGTTCGCGTGTGCCCGGCGGCGATCGCGCCCGCCGAGCACACGCACGGGACTCGGGGGGCGAGCGGGGGCGCGCGCGCGCGGGCCGCCGGGCGGCGCGGCGCGCGCCCCCTAGTGGCCGCGAAAGGCGCGACGTAGTAGCTACGGGCTCTCGCGCACCCGTGCCGACCTGCCGCCGTATAACTGCGGCGGCTGGTCGGCTAGTGGTTAAAAAAA